>CAUYRH010126376.1:0-19999 GCA_963574655.1 Perodicticus potto
TGGATAACGTTTATGGACTTGCGTATGTTAAACCAGCCTTGCATCCCTGGGATGAAACCTACTTGATCATGATGTATGACTTTTTTAATGATAAGCTGTAATCTATTGGCTAGGATTTTATTGAGAATTTTTGCATCTATATTCATGAGTGAAATTGGTCTGAAATTCTCTTTTTTAGTTGGGTCCTTTCTTGGTTTTGGTATCAGGGTGATGTTTGCTTCATAGAACGTGTTGGGGAAGATTCCTTCATCCTCAATTTTTTGGAATAATTTCTACAGTATGGGAATAAGCTCTTCCTTGAAGGTTTGATAGAATTCTAGTGTGAAGCCATCCAGATCAGGGCATTTTTTGATTGGAATATTTTTTATTGTTTCTGTAATCTCAGTGCTTGAAATTGGTCTGTTCAGGAGCTCTATTTTTTCCTGGCTAAGTTTAGGGAGAGGGTGTGATTGCAAATATTGATCCATTTCCTTCACATTGTCAAATTTCTGGGCATAGAGTTTCTGGTAGTATTCAGAGATGATCTCTTGTATCTCTGTGGCAACAGTTGTAATTTCCCCTTTATCATTTCTATTGAATGACAGTTGGGTGCAGGAAGAAATAAAACAGGAAATCATTAACTTCCTTGAGTACAACAACAATGAAGACACAAGCTACCAAAACCTGTGGGATACTGCAAAAGCAGTTCTAAGAGGAAAATGTATCGCTTTAGATGCCTGCATTTGAAAAACAAAAAGCGAGTGCATCAATAAACTCACAAGCCATCTTATGGAATTGGAAAAAGAAGAACAATCTAAGCTTAAACCCAGCAGAAGAAAAGAAATATCCAAAATTAAATCAGAGATCAATGAAATTGAAAACAAAAGAATCATTCAAAAATTAATGAAACAAGGAGTTGTTTCTTTGAAAAAATAAATAAAATAGATAAACTTTTGGCCAGACTAATTAGAAATAGAAAAGTAAAATCTCTAGTCACCTCAATCACGTTCCAAAAATGGTAATTGCATTTCATTTAGGCCTTGGGATATGGGAATAATAGACAAAAGATCAATTTCATTATACTTTATCAATAAACAATTGACAATTAAATTTTGAAACAATTCTTGCAGTAGCACCAATAAAAAAGTAAAATGTATAGAAATAAATCTAACAAAATTTACCCAGGCTGGGCATGGTAACTCATGCTTGTAATTCTAGCACTTTAGAAAGCCCTCATGGGACTGTTTGAGCCTAGGAGTTAGAAACCAGCCTGGACAATAGTGAGACCCCCGTTCTTGAAAAATACATATATGTACATATACATATTTTAAATATACTTATTTATTTATAAGTATTATTTAAATATACATATATATATATATATTTATATATATATATATATTTAAAAATTAGCTGTCCCTGGTGGTATGCCCCTGTGATTCCAAGCATTGGAGAGCCTAAAGCAAGAGGAATACTTGAGCCTAGGAATTTGAGGTTCCAGTGAACTGTAATGGTATCACTGTTCTCTATCCCAGGCAACAAAGCAAAACTCTATGTATCTATCTATCTATCTATCTATCTATCTATCTATCTATCTATCATCTGTCTATGCACAATATCAGTATACTGAAAACTACTAAACTGTTGGAAGAATTCAAAAATAACACAAATAATTAGGAAAATAGTCCATGTTCATGGGTCAAAAATCTCAAAATTGTTCAGATGTTAGTTAGCTCTTACCAAATTAATTTAACACCCATAGAGCTACACAATAACTGTTTTATCATGAGTAAATTTTATTTCATAATCAATTAGAAATAGTTCTATAGAACAAAATGATTCATAGTTTTGGGATAATAAATATCTTATTATACAATACAGATTCTGACTTTAAATTTTAAGATTTTTATAAAAATATATTTCTTCTTCTTTCAGCCATACCAGTTGGTTCAGAAAAGTACTAGCTTGGAATAATCTTTGCAGGTTGTTCCTCTCTCTCTCTGATAACAGAAAATGAAAATTCCAGATTAAACTCAAATCTCATCTCTGTCAGGAAGCCTACCAACAGTTACCTCTTCTTCCTCAAATTACCAACATTAACATGCCTTTTCTACTGTATTCAATGTTTTGTCAAATTCTAGGGCCATAATTTGGCAGGACTAGTGTCCCAAATTTTAAAAACTAATTTTTCCTCTAATAAATTAGGAAATAGAAAATATGGAATAAAGAAAGTTATACACAAATTTTATCACATCTGTGCTTTTTATGTATTTAACTAGATTAGAATTCTTACAATTGGAATTACATTGTCATTTATGTACAGTGCCTTGGATATAGTATTTAGTTAATATAGTATCTATTATATATATATATATATTATGGCTTCTAATAAAGTTAATGGATAAATCATTTCAATCATTTTGTTTTTATTGCCCTATACTAAATGGTGCATATTTATGGGTATGTATGTTGTTTGACATATGTATACGTGAACGGTATTCATCAAATTAGGGTATAATAGTAATAACATTATATAAGATCTAACATGGCAGAATAACACTAATAAAATGCATTAATATATCCATTAAAATTAACTTTAGTGAGGTTTGTGTTAAATGAATGTTATGGGATATTTTATACAGTGTCTTAACCAAATAGTTATTTATTTTTCTCATATTCTATAAAATATGTTCAGAGATAAGCATTTTAGGATTGGTGGGGCAGAAATATGATGATATCAGGGAACCAAACTCTAATTTTCACTTGGACATCAATAATACCTTATGGATAAATTCTGACCTGATGGCCTCAAGAAGGCTCTGCATCATTAGTCACTGCATTTGTTTTTTGTCCTGAATAAAAATGGCACAGTTTGGAAGAACAGTGGCCTACAATAAGGAGAACAAAATGGAGCTTTTGTTTATAACTCATTTAATAGATCACTCTTAGTTGCAATGTTATTTATGAAGCAATCATTGCCTTCAATTCTAATATAGGCAGTGTCAAGATTTCTGATGGTTTAAAGGAGAGCATGATTTTTGGAAGAATCACTAGCAGAATCTTCCAAAAATACATAATCAGCATCAAGAATTTGAAAGACACCACTTCGTATTCTTGGTTACCTATTATTAATATTTACTCTGAATGGTAGGTGTTCTTTATGTATTTTTTTTACTCTTTTAGGAAACTGCAGAAGAATAAGGAACTTGCATGGGACATTAATACAGCAAGTAGCACAATTTGGATTTAAATCTAGTCTTTTGAATCTAAGAGCTCAGTTTTTGTAGAGAAAATATGCTTCTATTTTGTTTTCTCAGCTTACAGTAAAAAAAAAGAGAAAGTAAAGAGATAGAGTTGAATCATGAAGAAACTCTCTGGCTTTGGTTAACAGAATTTCTTCTGAATAGCACAAACTTTTGGAAACAACCTTGACACTAATTTGATACAAATATGAGACCTCAAATGATGCCTCTGTAGAATAGCATCCCAAAGGAAATATGAAATCTTTATCCATTAGGTTCAACTTCAGTGTTCTGCAAAAATTTTGCCCCTAAAGTAGATAGCAATAAACAAGACTGATTTAGTCAGCAAGGACAGCGTAACACTGGTGCTACCACCATCCTTCAAAACTATGCACAATTGCACATTATTATTTTCCTGTACCCAGCTTTCAACATAAGTCTTAAGAGCCTGTATGTCAGCATAATGTGAGTACTGCTTCACTAGTCTAGCTACAAATTTTCCTTGTAGGAAAATAAATGGTGTTTATCTTTCCTGTTATTTCTGACCCTTCTTTGTTTGACCTCTATTGCATTGTGTTCTAAAGAAGATTCAGACCCTGGAAGGTGTAAGGTGTATATTTGGTAACAGTGAATTACATTAGTATTTGCCTTTTCCTTTTTAATCATAATTTCAAACTAACACACAAGTTTATTTCATTACTATACATGAGTTATTTCTTATGTGTTTGTGCTTCACATATATTTAATTAATAGCTATTTCTTCACTTCCAATACATTACAACTTTATTTATCAGCACATTTAAAATTATAGTCTTGTTTTAATTCTCCTTAAAGATTGTCTTTCTATAATGTTATTAATACTCCTAATATATAATTTCTACCCTTTTTCCTTGTACCTCCACTTCTTTTGTACAGATATTTTTCATTGTATATCTCGCTGCCTGTCTAATAGATAATGATTTACTAGAAAGAATGTAAACCTGGAACTAGGTAAGAAATAGCATATACATTAAAGTAGTATTAATATTTTTATCTTGTCTAAGCCATCTAATATTTAGTTCTGTCCTTGTAATATAAAATAATATCAGGAGATTATCCCATCCTGACAAAAGAAATCGTGGGACTTTTTCCCAGAAATATTTTAAATGTAACTGATGGCTATAGAAATTTTTACTAACTAGTACTTCCATTTAGGCAGTTTTGCGCATTATAAAATTAGTCTTTTATTTCCCTTGGTGAAATTTTATCAAATAAAATATATTGGAACATTGAAAACAGTTGTTAAGATTTAAAAACAAAAATAATCCTTCTCCTTTAGGAGCGTGTTGGAAGACATAGAATGATCATAACCAGTGAGGCATTTGCCATAAGGGAAGGGCAGAGAAAAACACTTAGCAACCCATGGAGA
Source organism: Perodicticus potto (assembly GCA_963574655.1). Lineage (NCBI taxonomy): Eukaryota > Metazoa > Chordata > Mammalia > Primates > Lorisidae > Perodicticus > Perodicticus potto. The sequence goes on from CAUYRH010126376.1 coordinate 4,630, forward strand.
TGAGTGATGACCAGGTTAACGCCAAGACGCCAAGACAGGGTGAAATTAAAAAAATCAAGATGCCACTATAATCAACGTTGGATAAGTAGAAACTTTCTCTCATCGTGGAAACTGAGCTTATTTAGGAAATTTTCTTTAGCAAAGGCAGGATTTTGTCCGTGACAGGTTTTTGGAAGTGGTTCTATTAATCACTCTTTAGAGTTGAGTCATCACAAAGTAGCTTGTTACAGCAAATTCGGAACAGATATGAAGTAGAATCACAAACACGATCACAATTTTAAAGATAAGTACTAAGACAAAGCATGAAAGGTTAAATAGGACTATACCAAAGTATTTTATAGCTACAGGAGTTCCCTTTCATTACTACAAAATATCAAAGCACTTTAAAGCCTAATCCATATTGAAATAGCTATTTTCTGCTTTATTTTTACCTACATTATCAGGCTACTTTTGTCTTAAAATTTTATTAAATAATCTCTTCCATTTTTAAGCCCATTGGCATCCCTGTTTTCCTTCATAAAAAAATTTGGTAACAATTTTTCTTCTTATATCTACTTTGGAAAAATGGAGCAAATAAATATAATATAATAGCTTAAATAAGTCCTTGGCAGATCTTGAGAAACAGTACTTTTGAAACCGGGAAATTAGCACACATCTTTTGAGGATAATACATCACTCCAAAAATTATTCTTACAACCCTATAGAACAAGTAAACAAAGTAAAGAATATGGAAGTTTGTAAGCTCCACTGCCTTTGATACTATTTTATGGAATTTAGAGTTTATGAGTCTTTTGGTGATATACTCTTCCTGGAATGGAGAATTCCTCTGTATTTTTTAAGAGACTTAAAACAGAATCATTTTCCCCACAGCATCAAGTCCAAGTCCTACGCAATGAAAATAAAGAGCAGTGATTTGGAACTTGCCTAATTTTTCAATAACTCCCACTATTATTCCATATTGCTTATATTTCGGAAATACCTGATGATCCATCACATTTAAGTTACTGTCCAATACTTGGAATGCCCTTCCCTCATTGATCACCCAATGAAATTCCTGGTTATCATCTAAAACACTTATAAATGTATCTCCTGCCTCCTTCCGTTCTTGATATTCTTTAGATGAAGTTAACCAGTTTTCTTCCTGAGCCACCCATAAACTTTGTTTAGGCTTAACTGCCAGGATAACTAATTATGCTTAGATACTCTTAACACTTTAAAAATTGCCTTCCTGTTATCAATATCAGCATAAATTCATCAGGTTGCTCACACTGAGTACAGCAGATAAAATTCCAGCTGGACCCCCCATTCCTGCTCTGGACGGTTTCACCTCTTGCGTATCAGCACATTCACTGTATTCACAAGTATGAAGTAAACTCACCCTTGAGTTTTATCCATACTGTTTCTAAGGACTTGAGCATTTTATCTTATCTGGATATTTCTTTCATTCATTAATTCTTTCTTAAGTTTTCAATCACACAGTCATCTATTTTCTTCAGCTACACAACTATTTTATGGCTCTCGAATAAAATCCTTTGCCTTAATTTTACCTCTCACAAATCCCATTTTACCCCTTACTTGTCACCTGCCAGAAAGAAATCTAAAAGATTAGACCAGGTCAACCATTTCTTCATGGTACATCTTTGGATCATGCGGCCTCTGTGCGGTAGAGAAGATGGAGAAGCTTTCAGTGGTAATTAAATGTTTTGGTCAAAGTATGCCATTTTAGGCTCAGCGCCTGTGGCTCAGCGGGCTAAGGCACCACCCACGTACACCTGAACTGGCGGGTTCGAATCCAGCCCGGCCCGCCAAACAACAAGGACGGCTGCAACCAAAAAATGACCGGGCATTGTGGAGGGTGCCTGTGGTCCCAGCTACTGGGAGGCAGAGGCAAGAGACTCACTTGAGCCCAGGAATTGGAGGTTGCTGTGAGCTGTGATGCCACAGCACTCTATCCAGGGTGACAACTTGAGGCGCTGTCACAAAAAAAAAAAAAAAAAAAGTATGCCATTTTATTTTCCTCACATTTCATTAGTCAAAATTAGTCATGTGATTTCACACATTTCTAAATGGCAGGAAAGGGTAGATATGTGTGTCTGGTAGAACAGCATTGCATACCAGTAGGCAATGGGAGCATCTATAACGGTACATCTATAACAAAAATAGACTCTCTCTCTCCTTTTGTTTGTACACTTTTATATCTGCTTTACTACTAAGTTTATTGTGATGATTTATGCAGCAATTATGCATATTTTGGTCCTCATCTTGTTTACTATCTTGTCAGTATTTAATAGGCTTAATTGTCCCTTCTTAAATGTTTTTTTCTGCTATGGAATTGGATTTTTCTAGCCAGTTCTTTCCTATAAGTTCTTTATCAACTAACTGACTGGCATTTTCTCTGCGTTCAACTTCTTAATATGCATGATTGTCAAGGTACTGTTCTCACACCCCTCTTCTTTTTCTGCTTTGAAATGTCATTTACTTACATGCTTTTACTATTCGTGTATCCTTGGTGGCTCATTTTTACACATCCAATTCTATTCTTTTGACTCCTGATCCCACATGTCTTGCATTAAGTAATTTTTTTTTTTTACATATTTGCACGCCAGGAAGTCATACCCACTACACCTCAAATTCAACAAATCCATTCAGAATCAGATACTTTGCATGTTTCCTTTTCTTTAATCAACATCTTATTGATGATGGGCAGATGCAGTAAGAGTTCCAGGGGTGTCCAATCTTTTTTATTCTCTGCTGCACATTGGAAGGAAAAGGGATGTCTTGGGCCATACCTTAAATACAAAAAACACTAGAGAAAGATGATAAGCAAAATAAAAGTTCATGTGTACATTTTGTAATATCAACCACAGGTAAGTAAAAATGATCTTCACAAAGTCAACATGACACCCTAGGGCCACAGGCTGGCCACCCCTATGCAGAGTATAATATGATCTCTCTTTTTGCAATTTTCCCTCTAGTTACCAAACAAAATATTAATTTAGGAAGCAGTTGTTTATCTTCTGTCAGACCCAAACTGTGCTACATACAAATTTGTAAATGTGTATACGATATTTTGTTTGTCCCTGTATGGACTATAATCAGCTTGGAAATAAAATAAACACTTTAACTAGATTAAACACAACAAGGAATACAATATGCTGTGAGATATTCTGCAGATGAACCATAGGCTCTGATAAGAACTCAAGGAGGAAAATAGTGTGCTTTTGTGGTAGTTTGCTAGGACTGCCACCACGATGTACCAAGTTTGGCTTAAATTATAGAAATTCATTTTTCCACAGTTCTGGAAACTAGAAATCCAAGGTCAAGGGGTCAGCAGGTTTGGATTCTTAAGCATCTGCTCTAAATTTTGTAGCTGGCTGCCTTCGGGCTTCACACGCTCTTTCCTATAAGCTTGGCTACTTCTAGTGTCTGCATGTTAAATTTCCCCTTCTTAGAAGGACACCAACTAGATTCGAAAAGGCCTGCCTTATGGGGCCTTATTTTAAGTTAATCTCCTCTTAATGGCCCTATTAGTCACATTCTAAAGCACCAGAGGTATACAGCATCAATGCAAAAAAATTGGAGGCATGTGCATTTTAACCCATGGAAACGTTTTTCTAAGCTATTCTAAATTTTAAAATGCCTGTGGCTCAGTGGGTAGAGCGCCAGCCCCACATACTGAGACTGGAAGGTTTGAACCCGGCCCCAGCCAAACTGCAACGAAAGAAAAATAGCCGGGTATTGTGGCGGGCCTGTAGTCCCAGCTACTCGGGAAGCTGAGGCAAGACAATCGCCTAAGCCCAGGAGTTCAGGTTGCTGTGAGCTGTTACAACACCCTACAGAGGGTGACAAAGTGAGACTCTGTCACTAAAAACAAATAAACAAAAAAATAACTTTTAAGTGATCTTTATATGCTCTCACCGTGCCTTCCAGAGTGCTCAGCCCACAGTAGACATAGTAAGTGATTATTCATTGAAATAATGCTGATATACCAGGGATTAAATAAGAAATCATCTTACTTGACTATTTATATTGATAACATTGATTTTGTATAGCCTTTATTTTACCTGAGTATATTAAAAGAGAAATTTGCCTTATTACAGATAATTTCCAATAGTCGTGGACCCCTTCAATATTTCTGCATGTTTATCAAAAAAGTGTTCAAATCTTAATTATTTTCTTGGTTTTCAATGAATACCCGAGTATTCTTTTGTAGATCATTAAAATCCAGAAGGGGACTTCAGACTAAAATTTTGGAATAGTGAAAGTTTTATTTTTAAAACCATGTGGCTTTTGATTTTAGAACTTATGTAGAGGCAAACTGTAGTTTTTATTATTCCCTGCTATATTTTACATTGTTATATTAATATATTAAAACTTTGACATTATATAATTTCAGAGTAAAGATTCATCAGTAGCATTGACCTTAATGGCTGTGTATGAATATTTGACTTTTTAAGCAATTTTTTTCAAGAAATCTTCCTTAAGGAAACTAAAACATAAATATTGTTTGTGGATAAATTCTAATTATAAAAGATATAAATTATAAAGCTACATTACAAATTTCTCTGTCATTAAATTAGATAGGCTGGGTATACGTATTGAATAGTCCCCCTCCCCAAGCTCAGCAATAGAGTTAATAAGATAATATGAGTGAAACACTCTTCCAAGTGTTTTACAAATATTGCATATTTAAAACATCAGCGACCACAGGAAATGTGTGGTGTTACTGCTATTCCTATTAATATTAGTATATTTTTAACAGGCAGAAACTGAAGTCCTTACAAGTCAATATATTTTCCTACAGTTGAGCCAAGATTCAGTTCACGCTAAGCCCCGAACCTTCCATTCTTACTAGTGCAAATCTCCTCACCAACCTCGCTACAAGGTTCACAAAAGATGATGTGTCTTAGGGAGGGGAAGGGGTCAGGGCCACCCGGTAGAGCCATTAAGGCAGTGGCGGCCCGACCCCTTGGCCCAAGACCATGGCAGATTGGACGTGACCGACAGCCAGGTCCTGATGGGCTGCTAGGGTGGATGGCTCTCCAGATCTCTCAGCCTCTGATTCAGCTCCTCCAAGATGAGTGAAAATCAGGGATGGGGGGATGGGGTCTAAGTACCAACAGAAAAACGGGAAGAAGAAATCCCACCTGGGTGGTGCCTTTTGCTCAAGGAGTAGGGCACCGGGTCCATATACCAGGGGTGGCAAGTTCAAGCCTGGCCCAGGTGAAAACTGCAAAAAAAAAAAAAAAAAAGTAATCCCATCTGAGCAGGGTAGGGACGGCCTCTGGGCCTCTGGGCTCCAACAAGAAAAGGAAGCCAAAGCCACCGGCTCCTCCACACCTGCAGCGACAGTGACGCCAACTGACTTGGGCCGCGGGTCGCCTTAGCCAGGCCGAGTGTCTTCCGACTCCTGCCGGGTGGCTTAGCCTGGCAGATGGGCAGCTGCTGGGGTTTGGGGGTTGGGAAACTTGGTGGGCCAGGCAGGCAGAGGATCCATGCACTTCGGGAGGTGTCAGGGTCCACAGCAGTGGAGCGCAACCCCGGGCGTGCAGGACTCAGACCGTGACTCAGTACGCCTGGGACATAAGTTGGGTTGGAGGTGGTTTTTCTATTTATTCTGTGAGTTACTGGATGTCCAGCCAGGAGATGGGCCTGACTGAGGCACTGCGCCAGGGCACTGTCTGCCCCCAACCCCATCCTTACCAGGAACATCATGTCTACCCGAGAAGGCTGTGGGTCGGGAGCAGAGCCTGGAGGAGACCTCCTCGCGCTGCCCTTAGTAAGGTGAACAGGCAGGTATTTGGAGCTGAGAGGCAGGGCTGAGGAGGTCCTGTCTGTGTGCAGAAGCCTATCAACGCCCCAGGCCCAGGGGTAGCCAGGTACAGCCTGCTGTGTGCCAGGTAGCCACCCAGAACTACCCCTACCTTCCCGGCCCTCACAGGCCCGCGGGCCTCCTTGGCAGCAGACGCTGTCTTTTGTTATTGAGTACCAGGAAAGGGCCTCCAGCCTCTACAGCTTCAAGAAAAACCAAAAGAGAGGGTGGGAAGAGAGCTGTGTGTCAAAGTGACTCCCGCCTGCCTTTCCCCAAGGTGACCCCAAGGAATGGTGCTGCTTTCTTTGAAAAGTTTTCTTATCTCATTCCCTCTCCAAAGAAGGGCCCAGCCTCACCCTCCCGGGGTGACCCCATGACTCTCCTGCCCATGTTCCCACACTTCTGTACTGGGGAAACCCAAGTTCCCACTGCTGCTTGCCACCCCTTAACTTTGATCAGTTTCTCTTAATGCTCCTGCCTCCAAAGCCTGCCCTGTTTCCCCTTCCTTTGGGGGAAAAAAAAAAAAAAAGACAATGTGAATCTAATTGTACCAATCCAACAGTAATTTTCAGAATTTTATCATGTAATGTTCTATTGCACACGTTCCAATTTGAACCAGGAACTCAGGTGTTTTCTGACAAAATATAATCAAATATATAGGTGCCCAAAAGGAATATTCATTAGAATTTTTAACAACCCCGTGCATGCATGTACAGTGCAAGTGACTTTCCTGTTCCCCTTAATCTCTTCCCCAAACCAGTAAGCACAATGTTCTCCTGGGGCCTACAGAGACACGCTCTCCTGTCGCTACAAAGTCTTCTTGTGCACTTGAGCGTGGTGTCAATTCCCCTATCCATTCTAGAAGGGGGAGAAGAGATCTCTATGACTTTGAAAACAGTATTTCTCAGGATTAGTCTTCTTCTACCAAGGTAATATGTCTATGTCCTTATCTTGCAACATTTTCCCCAAATTATTTCTTAGAATCCCCCAGCGTCATGTGTACCTGTGTGAGTAGTTTCCACTGCTGCGTACCATTCGGGTTTTCATTTGCTACTCGAACTCTGATCTCTGCCTTAGTGTCTCCGCGGTCGTCACTTCCTACAAGCGTCCTGCAGGGACGCACCTCCTGCAGCTGCGTGCGGCCACTCCCAGAGGATGGTCAGCGATGCCCAACGGCAGCTCTGTTGTCAGGTCCCGTGACGCTACTGTCACTCCGTGCAGACTCCTCCTACTGGATTGGGGGTGCTGTGGGTGTACGTAACGCGGGTGTGGATTTACTAAATGCAGAGAGAGAGGATCACCTGTACCGTCTGGGGTAATACCCCCCGTTTGTTGTACTTTACCCCAAATAGTGTGTCTTGAATTCTCAATGCATCATAGAAATTTTTGTGATGATGGAATTTACTTTTGTGCGGACAGGTCTCCTTACGAGGAGTGCAGATGGATGGAGTCTAGGCTGGAGGTCAGCCGTGCTGACCACTAGTGTCTCTCCCGCCGCGCTCTGCTTGGACATTGTTTTTAAAGCAGGCACAGCTGCCTTCTAGTCTTCTGTTTTCCTGGAATGAGTTCCTCCTTAGGAAATTCCTCATATCCCGTGCCAATTGTGTTTGCACATAAATTACAGATATGGTATGGAATGACCGAATTCTGGGCAAACACAACGTACAGTAGAAATTACAAGCCTTCTAATTAACGTTTTAGACCATGGGATGGCCCACGTATTTTGTTAGAACACTCATGGTAAAGGGTCAGAACATTGTACTTCCCCTTTCTGACCACACCTAACACCCACAGGGATGTTCTCTACTCTGGATTCCATCCTACACTTACTGTTCTCTTCACCATATTTTCCTTGTATCCAACCAATCTTTTAAAGTTCTAATGGAATGATAATATATCAAGTGCTTCTTTTTGTTTCTCATAGCAGCCCACCACTACAGAGGTTATATAGAATATACAGTGCAAATGTTTGATTGTTTACATAATAATGTTTTAGATAATCCATGATTGGTTTATCAACCTTTTATAAAGTTTTTCAAAATAATTGATAATACACCGACTTGTTATTTAACTATGCTATCAGCTAGCTGAGTTAACGTTTACAGTATTACTCTGTGTCCCAACTGATATTTTATTAGAAAAAACATTTTTGTACTTGTTTACCAAAAATTAAAATTTCAAGAAGGATAAGAAACATGTATAGAATTTCATCCTAGATCAACATAATTGTTAAGTAGATATTGATTTATATTTAAACCATGATTTAAACAAATTTAGCATCACATTCCATAAAATCTTTCAAAATTAAAAGTGTATATGTTTACCTCAGAGTAAACTGGCTAACTTTTGGGAGAGGGGGATAGCTTTAAATCTGTCACTTTCTCACCCTCCTCTCCTAATTCACATCTCCCTTCCTTCTTGCTTGCTGTGCCCTCATTCATCACAGACACCACCGCTGTAACAGCAGCACTATCCATCTCTCTTAAATCACTGGCTGTCTCTGGCACTGTCACGGCCAGTGTTTGAAACAGGAAAAAAGAAAACCCAGAACAGCAGTTGCAATAGCACTAGCATCATAAATGTTCCCCAGGACTCCCATCACACAATCCATTTGTGCCAAGCCTAGGTACAGATCCCTTCACAATGCTGACTAGCAAATCATACAGCCACTGTAATTGTGGACTAGATGACAGTCACCGGCACATTTAGCTGTTCAAGAGGGAGAGAGATTTAGGGCTAACACCTTCTAAAAGTAAATAAATTGGTGACATCGTCCTTAAAACAAACCATCCAAAGGAGATAACTTTGGCAAAATTTATTAAAAAGGGTTTTAATTAGGTCAAAATTGGAGACTTTGAATATGACATGTAACTGGTTCCCCCCCAGACATATTCTTTCACACACAAATATTCATCACACATTGCGTGTGTCACTGGTGTTTGGAAGAGTTAAGCAAAAGAAGACGAATGGTGAAGTTCAATTTTTCACCTCTAAGCATTCATTTTCTTGTGATGTTTTAATTTAATAAATGTTGATCTTATGGTAGCCCTAAACATAAAAGCATTTAATCAGTATTTGATTAATGAATGAAAAAAAAGTACTGTATATTTAGAAATAACTTTAGGATAAGGCTGAAATGTATAGTGTGTCTAGTAACCATCAGCTACACTGTTTCCATTTGCTACGATGCAGTGAAGTAAAAACTATGGCTGAATTTTTATGATGTTCCTTTATATACACACTGCACCTTATAAAAATCACTTTAAAATTGTCAGTACCCCCCTCTGATTTGTGGATGGATAAAGTTATGTTGTTTTATTTTATTTTATTTTTTTGCTTGTTTCAACAAAGGGAAAAACACACCATGGAGAACTGATGTATCTCAGTAACAGGATGATAAAAAACAGACAGAATTTGGCCTTTAAAGGTGACTTGGGCAACGATTCAAGGAAGTAGGGCTTTGCTTTAAATTGAATGCTGTCAGAATCTGAAGATAATTCTATGACTGAGCATCTTAATAGGTCTTATCTAGAAGGTAGGAGAAATGAAATAAGTTTAAAGCTATAATTTGGGAGCAGCATTCACTTATTAGGTAGCATAGGAGAAGAATGTAGGATCATTTTTGTGGTTTGGTCACTGTCCTTTTGTTTTACTTTGTTTCTGAATACAGAAATTATTAATGAATTGACAAGCTTTCATCTTGTTTCATGATGACCAGAGGGACCTTGTGTGAAATTGTTTGTTTAACAACTGTGAACGGCTAGCTGACAGAAGTATCAGAGACTGTTCTCTTGCAAAATTCATTAGGATCCTGGGAATTTACAAATATATTCATCTAAGTCAAAAACTAATGAAAATCAAATGCAGAATGAACAAAAAAAAACAGAAACAAATGAGTATTTACTCTATGACTCTATGAATATAAAGTTGATAAGTAGACAAATCAAATGTGTGATGTGAAAAGTCCGTATGGTGGATACTTTTTAGAGAAAGAGTTGTGATCCTTTTGTTAATGTGAATACTGCAAAATTTAATAGTACATACGTGTCTTACATCTGTGGTTTTGCATTATATATTTTTTGAGCACTCTCAATGTAAGAATGAGCTAGAACTTCCCTAGGGATTGAATTAGATACTGCTTGTTTATGATGTGGCACTGAGGGAATAGGGTGAGGCTGCCGTTCTAATAAGTTAGTCGTATATTTACTTCTTAAGTATCTGCTTTGCTTTTATTGTCTCTGAAATTAAAGCACATAAAGCAGGCAATGAGCAGAAGGAAAAGGACAGAATATGATGTATTTGTGAGGGGATGAGGAATATACTGAGCCAGAGTAGATGGAAGAATTGGCCCCAGCCCTACGCACTGCTCTAAGAAAATGTTTAGGAAGACTCCACACACTCTGTGTCAAACAAACGTTTCCTTATCACCCTTTTCTCCATGTTACCCAATCTCAGATCTTTCTTGATGCAACTAGTGGCAAAATGTCCCCCAGAAGCCGAAAAGGTCACTCTTTTCTTTGGAGTCAGAGCAACTCTACAAGGAGTGCTTCCTCTTCTTTTTTCCCATGCTTGGGTATGGTGAGGAAAATGATACTTAATGACGGTGATGAATCTACTCATCTAATAACCAGTTGAATTGTCAGGGAGGATGTACAAGAGAGGGTAAAGATATCAAAAGAAGCATACCGCGTCATTGCCTTGTTATTAATCCATCAATATAATAATAGCATTTTTCTTTCCTTTTTCTATGAAGATAAATGCGTATGGCTATTCAAGAGTTTGGAGAGAGACTAAATCACACATGTCACCGTCAGAGCCCCAAATCCAAGTTATAGTAATGGTTGAATTGAGTATGTTACGGTTGTGAAATTGGAGGTCATTTTCCCTCAGATATTCAGTGAGGCAGAACTACAGGCCGAGGAATTAGACACAGCAGCTATTGCAGTAGAACAAAATACTGAGGCTGTGGGCAGCGGTGGCACAGAGGGGAGGAGAGAAGGCTTGGGAAGCACGTGCATTATGCGATAGGATTCTGCTAAAAAGAAAAACAGTAATGAAAATTTAATACAATGCATAGTTTATTTAGGTTATACTATCACGTTATCTTTTACTCCAGATTTCTTGTATCTTTTTGGGTTCCTTAGGTTCTCCATGATATTTTAAGAGTTCAGTTAAATTTGTACTCTGTATCCAAACCAACTTCCAATACTTGCTTCATTCTGAATTTCATCATCTGTAAATGGGAATAAGGAGAAAAGTATCAGATAATCTGTCACCGCTTTGTTGTGAAGATTAAAAAATGCACATACTAATGATAGTTCAGCCCTCCTAGGATTGTAAGGACCATATACTATCTAATAATATTTTTCTCATGCCAACATCATCATCATCATCACTAACATTAAATCATCCTATTAATTATCACTCTTCTACATCCAGTATTTTTATTTATTTATTTTTTTCTGACAGAGTCTTGCTTGTCACCTGGATAGAGTGGCATGGCATCATCATAGCATACAGCAACCTCAGACTGTTGAGCTCAAGCCTTACTATTGGACCTTTCTTTTTTTTTTTCCTTTTTAGACAGAGTTGCATTTTGTCGCCCTGGGTAGAGCCTTGACCTCATAGCTCACAGCAACCTTAAATTCTTAGACTCAAGTAACCCTCTTGCCTCAGCTTCCCAAGTAGCTGGGACTTCAGGTGCCCACCATTATGCCTGGATACTTTCCTTTTAGAGATGGGATCTTGCTCTTGCTCAGGTTGGTCTCAAACTCCTGAGCTCAAGCAATCTACCCGCTTTGGCCTCCCAGAGTGCTGGGATGACAGGCGTGAGCCACCGCGTGCCCAGCCACAAATAACAGTCTTGCCTCAGCCTGCGGCACAGCTGAGAGTGCAGGTACCCGTCGTGACACTCAGCTAAGTTCTCTGTTTTTAGTAGAGACAGTGTGGTGTCTTGCTCTAGTTCAATCTGGTCTTGAATTCCTGAACTCAAGTGATCCACCTGACTCAGTCTCTCCGAGGGCAAGGATTACTTACAGACCCGAACTACCATGCCCAGCCTCAGTTTTAGCTTTATCCCACAAGACTTTTTTTTTAATACTAACACAAAAGTAATCATTTAATAGGGCAAAGTGGATCACACTGCATGCCAGATTAAAATCATCCAAGACATCCTAATATACTTCAGGAAAAACAAAAATGTGTATCTGGTGTTTATCAAATTGTCATGATGGATTTGCAGAGCACTTCTTCAGAGTCGTGTCCTCCCTTGTAACAATATAGATCTTCCAAATGTTCCACAGCAAGCTAGCTGCTGTCCCCTAACCCCGCTGTCTTTCATTTTTCCTTTATTCCCAGGACACTGCTGCATACGGCTTGGAAAGCTATCTCTCAGCTTCTAAAGCAGAATTTCCCCTCCAAGGCTTTACTGGGATATGTGACCTTTTCAGGAAGGCTTCTTATTCCTTTTTCACATTTTTAGAATAAGTTTGTGTTCCTCAGACTTGCATAGCATCATCTGCATACATTTTGGATTCAGTTCTTAAAATGACTCTGTATTTAGCAGATTCTCAATATATACTTTATACAAAAAAAAAAAAAAGAAAAGAAAAGAAAGAAAGAACCAAGCATGCTCTGAGACCCAGACAAAATGGAATAAAAAAGATACTAGCATACAACTGCAAAAGAATAAAGTTTTATAGAATTTCAAAATATCTTTGGAAAGATATGGAATAAACCTAAGTGTACATCAACTGACTGGTGGATAAGAAAAATGTGATATGTATGTATCAACACACACACATCATGGATTACTACTCGGCTATAGAAAGAAATGAAATCTGTCTTCTGCATTAACTTGTCTGGAACTGGAGAGTATTAGCCTAAATTATCTTAAGTGAATTATTTGAAGAATGTACAAAAAAAAGACACCACATTTTCTCACTAATAAGTAGGAGCTCAAGGTCATGAGGTAGTGTAAAGGGCATTGGAAACAAAGAAGAGGGGAGAGTGGGAGGGAATCCGACTGGAGATGAAGTACCTAGGGGGCCTAATGTCCACGACTCTTATGACGGGGCCACTGAAAGCCCTGACTTTAGCCTTATACAATTCATTCATGTAACAAAATACACATGTACTCCCTTAATATTTTGAAATAAAAATAAACACAAAAAATACTGAATATAGTTATAGAGGCTGTAATACTTTTTACATTAATTTTCCTTCTAATGTCATTAAAATGAAATTTTATTATATTGTTTTTTTACTTTATCATTTAGACATGCATAGGTAATCTTCTTTTGTTTTTTGTTTTTTTGAGACAGAGTCTCACTTTGTTGCCCTCGGTAAAGTGTCATGGCATCACAGCTCACAGTAGCCTTAAACTCCTGGGTTTAAGTGATTCTCTTGCCTCGACCTCCCAAGTAGCTGGGATTACAGGTGGCTGCCACAATGCCTAGTTATTTTTAGAAACAAGGTCTCACTATGGAACAGGCTGATCTCAAACTCATGAGCTGAGGCAATCCACCTGCCTCAGCCTCCCAGAGTGCTAGAATTATAGGCATGAGCCACTACCCTGGATGGCAAAATGTTTTTATTTTCTTATTTATAATGTTTCCATTATATGACAGCAGGGAAATGTTATATGTTGTCTCTCTGTGTGTGTGTGTGTGTGTGTGAGTGTGTGTGTGTGTGTGTGTTTAAATATAACTACCAAGTGTTTGTTTCAAAGAATGAAACAAATATAGTTATATATTGCATATATACTAAGTATATAACTACACATATAAAATGTATTTGTTATGTGGGAGAAATTGCCTCTTTGACCTGTGATACTTCACTCTCCAGATGTATTTTTAAGCATATCTGGCTGATATTATAACTATTCCCCTATTTATACTTAAGTAAAGTGGCCATTTATTTTCTGAGATTCTGTTTTATGGGATTTTAGACAATAAAAACACAATGAAAAACAGCAAGGTGAGCCACAATGTGATTACAAACATGAGTGAGGTCTTATGAGTCAGTTGGGAAAGTGGCTTTCTTATACTTCACAACTACTTCAAAGTCTTTTAAAGCTCTGTTGTCACTTGAAAGCAAAAAATTTTATTTAGCAAAGTAAAGATCTTTAAGGGGTAAAAATAGATGAATACATTGCAGCATTCTTTGTTCCACAGAAATAAATCTTTCTTTTTTTTTTTTAACTTTTAAATCTCAACCTATCCTTAACATTTCATCTTGAGTATCAAGTATCAGGAATGATACAAATAGATTCATATTGACTAATTCTTTTTGAAGGAGAATGAAACCTCCCCTTGAGATAATACATAATAGCTGATTTTCATTCATAATGATCTTGATGTGTATTATTATTCTGGGGGGAGCTATTCTTGACCAATAATAGCTTATTTTTTATAGAAATGTCCTGTAAACTGTATCTGCCTCAGACTCCTCATCCATATAATCAGGAGATTAGTCCTTAGTTCATTGAGTGTTGGAAGGATTATATGAGCAAATCATGTAATTAATTTAGGGCCTCAGGGAGGGTTTATGGGGTAGCATTTCAGATGAGCACTATGCTACACTAATGTTATGACACCGTGTAAACTCCTAGGAAGAGTTTAATAAGAGTCTGTGATTCCTATAGTCCATTACTGGAAGGAAATTGTAATCACTCTTATATTTGTATTGTAATAAAATTATACTGTGACTGGTAAGATATAGGAAAGAGATTTGTCCAAGATACAAATGATCTTTGCATGTGAGAGACAGTGTTTGCGAGATGAGCTTGGAGCCTCACAATTCCCATCTGTGATTCTACTCCAGGGAATCGAGTGGCCCTGTGCAGAAGCTCAGAAGCAGGAAAACAGATTTTTGACAGACACCAGGGGTGAAAATTGGAAGAAGAAAGGGTGGGAGGAGTATTCAAAGCTTGGGCTGAGATTCATAAAGGGAGAGAAGTGGCCTGGAAGGGGGGCGGGGAAATTTAGGTTAAAAAAATTACCTTCACTGAATAGGTCACAGAGTTAGTAACTATTTGTCAATGATGGCCCATTCTCCAGAAAAGCCTAGAATGAAGCAGGAAATGCTGAGTGGCCATTTCTATATGTTACATCCTGGTTCATCTAATAATAGACAATGATCCTGTCATAAACAACGGATCCAAATGGACCAACATGATTCCTAAGAATTTTAAACTATGGAGACCTAGGAAAAGAAATGCTGTCAGAGCCGTGTCAAAGTGTCGTTCTGTTCCTAAACATTATCTTGATGCTAAAATGTTAGTATAAACTCTGGTTCCTTCTTTGAGAAATCCTGGTGGTTCAACTGTCCTTTTAACTCCAAGAGATATCATAAATATATTTGCATTATTATTTTTGTTTTTTCTTTTCTTTTTTTTTTTTTAATTAATTTTTATTGAGTCATAACTGTGTACAATGATTCAGGCTTGGAGTACAGTGTGCGGGCTTCCCATACAATCGGAGATATTTTTATCAACCTGATTAATGTAACATTCATGATATTTTCTCATTTACTATGTGAAAACAATTTTGATCCGTA
>CAUYRH010126381.1:0-19982 GCA_963574655.1 Perodicticus potto
ACATCTATCAGGGTGACCTCTGATAGAGGTCAGAGGTCAGAGACCTCTATCAGAGGTCACCCTGATAGATGTCACCTCTATCCAGGGTGACAGCTTGAGGCTCTGTCTCAAAAAAAAAAAATAAAAAAATAAATAAAAATAAAAAATAAAATGTTTAAAAAAAAAATTAAAAAAAAATAAAAAAATAAAAAGATTTGTGAGTGGTTTGTGTATATGTGAGGAGTACTGGCGGGGTTATAACTTTACCTTTGTTACTCCCAAATCGGGCAACTTTGTTACATAAAATAAAAAGTAATAGCCTCTGCTTGGTGCCTGTGGTTCAAGTGGCTAAGGCGCCAGCCACATACACCTGAGCTGGCGGGTTCGAATCCAGCCCGGGCCCACCAAACAACAATGATGGCTGCAACCAAAAAAATAACTGGGCTTTGTGGTGGTCGCCTATAATCCCACCTACTTGGGAGACAGAGGCAGGAGAACTGCTTGAGCCTGGGAGTTGGAGGTTGCTGTGAGCTGTGATGCCACGGCATTCTACCCAGGGTGATAGCTTGAGGCTCTGTCTCAAAAAAAAAAAAAAAAAAGTAATAGCCTCAAAACTCAAACCTAATATATCCACCCCAAACAAAATTTCTTTAAATAATAATAATGAACATTTTTTGACCACTTTGTATGTTTTAGGCATGTCATAAACATTTATCAGTGTTAGTTCATTTACTCTAAACAATAATTTTTGAAATAAATACTAGGAAAAGGGATTGGTTGTATTTTTAAAACTTTCTGAAGTGTCCTTTAAATGTAATAATGGTAAGTTCATTCATACCAATCAACTACTAAATCTGTGAGTTTAAAACAGAGAATATATCTTTGACCAAAAGAGATTGAAATCATCCGTTCAGATATTCCTAAAATCTGTATAATAAAAATTTATTGTTGGATCATTTTATTAATAATATTTTAATTTCTTATTTGATGGTAAATAATTTCTTTTTTTAAAAATAATTCCTTATGGTAAATATATTTCACTTACATTAAAATGATAGAAATTCTTTGAATTTATTTTATTCTTTTTTTTTTTTTTTTGAGACAGAATCTTGCTCTGTCACCTGGGGTAGAGTGCCATAGTGTCATCATAGCTCACGGAAACCATGAACTCCTGGGATCAAGTGGGCTGAGTAACTGGGACTACAGGCATGTGCCATTATACCTGGCTAGTTTTTCTATTTTTTAGTAGTCTCATTTTTGCTCAGGCTGGTCTTGAACTCTGGAGCTCAAGCAATCCACCCGCCTCAGTTTCCCAGAGTACTAGAATTACAGGCATGAACCACCATGCCTGGCCGTGAACAAATTCCTTTTCTAAGAAGTTTTGGATAATCATATCTCCTCTGAAACTCACTTTTATACAACAGAGATTAACTTTAGATTTAAATACCTCTAATTCACTCAGTAGTCTTGATTGCCTTTATCAAACTTGACTTTATTGATCTAGCTAAAAATCGTAAATGAATTCGCTGAACTAAGCGCTAACAAATTGGTAGGCTCTGTGATGAAGGTGAATTTAAGAAAGCATGCATCCTCCATATCTATACTTCCTAAAGACATTTAGATTAAAAAATTTATAAATGCTATGCTTGTCAAATAAAGCTATGGTTTCTGCTCACACTCACTCAATGATGGGCACAACCCTTTCCTTACACATTTGTGTTTGTGTGCTCTTTATAAGGATTTTTTTTTTTTTTGGCCTGGGGGAGAGTTTGGGAACAAAATGGGGGAATTTGAAAGAATTTAAAAAAATGTGTCACTTTTAACACTCCCAAAAGGAGGCTACTCTTTCTTTATCTCCCTTTGTGTCATAGATCCAGGAGATGAGATGTCTAATTTTATCACCAGTTGGACACTTTCATTCTTGCATTTCTGCTTGAATTCCTTAAGACCCAACTCAAATGTCCCATTCTTCAGATCGCAACTCAAGCATTCTTCACCAGAGAAGCCTTCTGCAATCCCTCAGTTTTGGTTAGCTTCCCTTATTATGTACTGTCATAAAATTGTGTTTTTATTAAATATTATTTCATTTATAATTATAGATTCTTTTTTTTTTTTTTTTTTGGTAGAGACAGAGTCTCACTTTGTCGCCCTCAGTAGAGTGCCGTGGCATCACATAGCTCACAGCAACCTCCAACTCCTGGGCTTAGGTGATTCTCTTGCCTCAGCCTCCCGAGTAGCTGGGACTACAGGCGCCCGCCACAACACCCGTCCATTTTTTTGTTTTGCAGTTTCTCCGAGGCTGGGTTTGAACCGGCCACCTTCGGTATATGGTGCAGCCCTATAATTACATATTCATTAGGGTGATTATGAGATTACTTCCTGTTTTCCCACAAGACTCCAGTAGACACTATGTTTGTTTTTACAACCATTGATCTTTAGCACCTGTAGAGTGCCTGAAAAATAGTAGCTATTCAATAAATTTAGATGGTATGAATGGTGTCCTCCAAGGCTTCCTGATCAAATACCCTTATCTTGAGTTTGAAAGTCCTTCAGTTTGATTGTGATGGTCAGCCAGATTTGGGGACCATTCCTGTAACTACATGACATATGATAGAGGATCCTGCTTAATATCCTGGGCTGGGTCAAAAGGAAAGGCTGGCTACTGTTTATTAATTCCCATGTCTACCAAGATACTTAGTTGCAAGACATAAAAATAAATTCTGGTTGATTTGAATGGAGGATCATTTATTTTAAGGATATTAGGTGGCCTATAGAATGACTAGTAAGACTGGAGAATCAGGTTTACAGTTGTGCAACCGGGAAGAACAATCAAAATCATGTTGCAGAACTGGCCCAGTGTTGCAGAACATTACAACCAATGCCCTTATCATTAGATGCTTTAGCTTTCTCTGCAAATAGTATTCAAGTATGTCTGCTGCAGTTGCTTCAGAAACCTTGCTTGCAGTTCCAGCTAGTAGTGTGAAGAGAGTTCTGTGCACTGTTGGCCACTGGGCAGAATTGGTGGGTGTTGTCTGATCAGCTGAACTTAATTTATGGGCTTATGTTCTAGCTGCAAGGGAGGATGGGAAAGTCACATTTTTAGTTTCCATTGTGGAAGCTGGGCTCTGCCTTATCAAAACTCATAAGGTGAGGAAATTTTACAAGCAGAGTGAGAAGTTTTAGATAGCAGTTAGCTAGAAGAATGGTAAATGTTGGCGATGCCTGTGGCTCAAGGAGTAGGGCGCCAGCTTTATACACTGGAAGTGGCGTGTTCAAACCTAGCCCTGGCCAAAAACTGCAAAAAAAAAAAGTGGTAAATGTCAACTAGAAGTGCTTACTGTGGGATGTGGTAATTGCTTATTTCTCCCTTTGCTATATCCTAATAGTTGCATCTTTGCATTGTGTTTATCAAGTTCTCCACTGTATAGTGTTACTGATATACATGTCTTACTTCTCACCTAGAAAGGAATTCTGTTGTCTTTACCTCTGCATTTGTTTAATAGCTAGTGAGGTGCCTAGGTTACAGCTAGGTGGCAAGAGGTTTGGGGTAGTCATAGTATTCATTGAGAATCTTCTTTTGAGGTATGCTGTGAATGGCTGTAAATTGAACTGAATTTAATTTGTCATTGGAGGCCTACTATCAAAAATATTCTTTTTTTTTTGAGACAGAGCCTCAAGCTGTCACCCTGGATAGAGTGCTGTGTCATCACAGCTCACAGCAACCTCCAATTCCTGGGCTCAAGCGAGTCTCCTGCCTCCACCTCCCAAGTAGCTGGGACTACAGGTGCCCACCACAACGCCCGACCATTTTTTGGTTGCAGCCATCGTTGTTGTTTTGCGGCCGGGGCTGGATTCGAACCCACCAGCTCAGGTGTACGTGGCTGGTGCCTTAGCCCATTGAGCCACTGGCGCTGAGCCTCAAAAATATTCTTGATCTGAAAATTCTTGAATCTAGAGGTCTTATGTAATGTATAATAAATAAATTCCTGATACTATCAGTTGTATAATCTTGAAATGTTGAAGATTAAATTATATTTGTAGTTAATGTTTCTAAAATCTCTCTGACATAAGTGGAATTATCTTTTCTTCTTTTTTCTTTTGCTTTTTTTTTTTTTTGTTTGCAGTTTGAACCCGCCACCCTCAGCATATGGCTCTGGCGCCTTGCCCACTGAGCCACAGGCACCGCCATTTTTCTTTTTTCTTTTTGAGACAAAGTCTCACTCTGTCGCCCTGAGTAGAGTGTCGTGGTGTCATCATAGCTCACAGATCCTCCTGCCTCAGCTTCCTGAGTAGCTGGGACTATAGGTGTACACCACAATGTGTGCATTGGATAAAAAATTTACCTTGATGGCTTGGCACCCGTAGCACAGTGCTTAGGGTGCCAGCCATATACACTGAGACTGGAAGGTCTGAACCCAGCCTCAGCCTGCTGAAAGTCAATGACAAGTGAAATGAAACAACAGCCGGGCATTGTGCCAGGTACCAATAGTCGTAGCTACTTGGGAGGCTGAGGCAAGAGAATCTCTTAAGCCCAAGAGTTTGAGGTTGCTGTGAGCTGTGATGTCATAGCACTCTACCGAGAGTGACAGAGTGAGACTCTGTCTCAAAAAAAAAAAAAAAATTACCTTTACTACAAGGTAAACATGCAAAGAAACGCTAGCTGATTTTCTATAATTAATCTGCATTTTCTTGTGAGCCTCCATACCCATCTCACTAGGTGATATGGTTGGGGAACTTAGCTTTTGATTCAGTGTGATAAACTCAGTCTAGTTAAGTAATTGAATAGTCTATTTAAGTAAACCAGATTCTTATGTATGAGAATCTGTCTTTCAGATTTCCTCTTTCTTTTGAGACAGAGCCTCACTCTGTTGCCCAAGCTAAAGTGCAGTGACATCATAGCTCACAGCAACCTCAAACTCCTGGGCTCAATCCATCTTCTTGCCTCAGCCGAGTAGCTGGGACTATAGGTGTCTGTCACTACACCCAGCTCATTTTTCTATTTTTATTTTACTTTATTTATATTTATTTATTTTTTGGAGACAGAATCTCACTTTGTCATCCTCAGTAGAGTGCTATAGCATCATATAGCTCACAGCGACCTCAAACTCCTGGGCTCAAGTGATCCTCTTGCCTTAGCCTCCTGAGTAGCTGGGACTACAAGTGCCCCCCACAATGCCTATATATATATATATAATATATATATAACACACACACACACACACATATGTATAATTTTTTTTTTTTTTTTAGAGCTGGGATCTTGCTCTTTCTCAGGCTGGTCTCAAACTCCTGAGCTCAAGTGATCCATCCACCTTGGCCTCCCAGAGTGAGTTTTTCTATTTTTAGACAGGGTCTCAAACTCCTGAGCTTAAGCAATCTGTCCTTCTTGGCCTCCCAAAGTGGTAGGATTATAGGCATGAGTCATTGCACACTGAAAACAACTATTTATACTCTTCTAATGCTTTCATTTTTGATCACTTTTTTTTAGGCTGAAGAGAATGGGTCAATTTTCACTCTAATTTTTAGTGCTTAACTTCAGTGTGATAACATCCTTAAATGTGTATGCCAAGTGAAAAATGAGGCTGCTAAAGGTTAATGCTCTAATGCTTTTAATGATTATCAGTGCTACTTCTGCATCTTGTCAAAATGATGCAGGTTCATTCTGGCAAGACCCAGAATTGCTAACAAAGAATTACTTCGTTTAATTAAAAAACAAGAGAGAGTATCCATCCTTTTCTATAGACAATTTTTAAAATATCCATTCTAACTCTGGCATTAATATGAAGAAAAGTGCCAAATAGTCATAAACACTATGTTAAAAATGTGAATAACTTTTTATCCTTACAATTAGAGTCTGAGGTGAGCTGTCAGTGGTCCATTATACAAAACAGATGGACAACAATAAAAAGATCTGCACAAATGATGTGCATTTCTATATTATGCCAAATATACTACTGATTAAGGAAAAGGAGAAATAATGAAAAATGTCTTAGAATATTTAATTCTTCATTTTAAATTGCATTTACACAACATATCAGGCAGTCCAAAGACCATGGTGAAGTTTCCAGGTAAAGAGTGTCAGAGTCATAAATGGTGAAACTCCAAAATTTTCCTTGATAGTATTCAATTTTTTAATTCACATAAAGGCAATTCACCTAGTACCTCCTCTTAACAGATGCTCATACCCCCTTGACACTTTGGAGAAAAACGAATATATTTTCTAGCAGATTTTGACTAGTATCATGGAAAAATATTGGGCAGTATTATTTTCCAATTTTCTAGATAAGAAAGCAACTAGAATACTTTAGAAAAATTTCCTGCCTTTGAAATTGAGATTGTCATGAAATTTAATTTATTCATTGATGAATTTATCAATATGATTTAAACAATGTATATTGTGCTACAAAAGGTGACTAGAGAAACTTCGTGAAATATTATTTGTTGCTAATTAGTAGCTATACATTGTTAGAGATTTTTTCTCCCTAATGTTCTTCAGTCCTCTGATGGAGCTTTTTCTTTATAAACCAGTGCTAATGAATAAGATTTAGAAAATATATTAGTTATAGAAGTAGAAATGTCTCTGCAATTTTTTATGTATTTCTTTATTTTGGAAAGTCTGACTAATGTGCTAGAAAGAAAATAAAAATTAAGATGAAAATATTTTAGGAAAAGTATCAACTTGGGGGGGTGGGAGGTCACAGGTGTGTGACACACCTTTTGGGGGTGGGACACAATTATAAGAGGGACTTTACCTAACAAATGCAATCAATGCGACCTGGTTCTTTGTACCTTCAATGAATCCCCAACGACCAAAAAAAGAAAAAGAAAAAAAAAAAGAAAAAGTATCAACTTTGGGCTAAACAAACATTTATTGTTTATTTTTTAATATGCAAGTCACCCTAGTAAGGAGGTAAAAATGACAACGATCTCTGCTTACAAGGTGTACCCAATCAGTTAGATAACTGTGAATAACAACGATTACAGTACTATAAGATAAAGTACTAATAGATGCATAAACAAATTGTCAACTCTTATTCAATTTTCCTCCAACAAAATGAAAACTAATGAATCTTGAATTCATGTATTGAATGAAAATGAAAATAAACTTCTTAATTGATTATTCTGACTTTATTAAATGCTGGTGGCAGCACATTTGATTAACATGTCAGCCATTTGTTCTTTGTCATTTATTTGTTAATTCATTCAAGGAATAGTTATTGAGTGCCTCTTATAAGCTGGTCCCGTGATGGGCACTGGGAACGCAATAGTAAAGAAAATAGTCACAAACTTAGAGTCCAATGGAATAATAATGAAAAAAGATAATGGATTGGAGCCTCTTCCTGCTCCATAGCTATCAATTGACCCCTTTAGTCAGGAAAATGCAATTGCGAATTGTGAAAAGTACTAGAAAAGCAGCTCAAAGAACATACTCTATTGATGATCAGTCACTAGTATCATATGTATATAAAACCAATTAGCATTCTAGCTTTATGTCTTATCTTTCTAAATTAATAATATTCTCCACAAAATATGAAGTCTTGGGGAGAAGGGAGTACAACAATGGAGCACATTTTCCTGTAAGTTACTTAAAACTTTGAGGCATTCTCATTAAATCCCAGTAAACAATCTTTTATAATCGAACATTTAAATCTAATTGTGTTTGGAGGCACATATATTGATAATTTTACTTGTGCTATCATATAAGAAATCTATCTGAAACTCAGATATACATCTTAAGCAGTCTCCCATGCTTTTCACTCAGTCAACTGACAATTGAGTAGGATGGAAAATAATGTCTTTAAGGATTGTTTAAGTAGGAATATGACTTTTATAATTTATCAACATAAACAAGCAGTGAAAACTCAGCTTTTTATAACAGTGGACAAAAGTACTGTTAAAATAATTACCCTTATATAAAAAGTTCAGATAGACTCTCATAGAATAGCTATGCCAAGAGAAATACGGTGGGTCCTGAGCATTCTTTCATAATAAAAGGAAAATAACAAAATAACTAGAATACTCTTATAATTAGTGGCAGTAGCTTTTAAAGGCTGTTACTTTGTCCAGATCCTATTTTGTGTTTAGATTTGATGTGACAACTGTTTTATAAATGAGTAGAAGAGGTGGTTTCTGTTTCATTAATGAGATTGATAATAGTTAATTGGTAAAGTGGAATAAACAGTTCAAAGATGAAGAGTGAAGAGGCAATTATGTAGAAATGACCCAGCTGGATTAAATATGATTTCCTTGTATATTAAGAAAGTCAAGTATATTTCAAAATACTTGAGGAAATAACCCAACTAAACCACCTATCTGGTTTGTGTATTCCTTATTGTTTTGTTTGGGATTGAAGCTATATCTATTTTAGTTTTCAATCAAGTTTTGAAGCAGCTCCAAAATGGAATGCACTTAATTTAAACATCAGGTGAAAATCAACAGTTTAAGAAGCACTCATTTTGCTTGCTTAATATGAACTCAGTGTGTAGAGGCTGGCTTTTTAAAGAGAAACTAAGCTGAGAGCTATATAATATAAAACCAACAATTTTAATGGGAACAATTCAGGGGCATTTAGCACACTCACAATATTGTGCAATTACCACCTCTATCTAGTTCCAAACATTTTCATCAACCCCCAAAGCAAAGCCCATGTGAATCTCCATTATCCCCGCTTCCAGCTCCTGATAATTATCAATGTACCTTCCGTCTCTATGGATTTACTTATTCTGGATGTTTTGTATAAACAGAAACATACAATATGTGATATTTTGTGTCTAGCTTTTTCTTTCAACATAGTGATTGTTAGTTAATATATTTTTTAAATTTCAATTTATTCACAGGGTACAGTGATTTGTTACATCATGCTATATGATGCTAAAGTCAGGGCTTTTAGTGTATATGTCACCAGAATAGTGTACATTCTACCCAAAAGGTAATTATCACACCTCACCCTCCTCACCCTTCCCCCTGCTTAGTATCCACTGTTCCATGGTCCATCACACCACTTTATGACCATATATGCCCATTGTTTAGCTCCCACTTGTAAGTGAAAACATTTGGTATTTGTTTTTCCATTTCTGAGATACTTCACTTAGTATAATCGTCTCTGGTTCCATCCAAGTTGCTGTAGTTCAGACATTATTTCATTCCTTTTTATGCTGACTAGTACTCCATGGTGTATATACACCTCATTTTCTTTAACCACTTGTTAGTTGATGGGCACTTAGGTTGATTCCATGTCTTTGTAATCATGAATTGTGTTGTGATAAACACTTGAGTGCAGGTGTTTTTTGATATAATAACTTCTTTTCCTTTGTGGGATTGCTGGATTGGATACTAGGTCTACTTTTAGTTCTTTGAGGAATCTCTATACCATTTTTCCATAGAGGTTGTACTAATTTACACTTCCAGCAAGAATGCATAAGCATTCCTTTTTGACATATCCTCACCAAAATTTATTGTGGCCATTCTGACAGGGGTAAGGTTGTATCTTATTGTGCTTTTAGTTTGAATTTCCCTGATAATTAGTGAAATTGAACATGTTTTTATGTTTGTTGGCCCCTTGTATATCTTCTTTTGAAAAAAATCTGTTCATGTCTTTTGCCCACTTTTTGATGCACTATTTTTTTTTCTTGTGATTTTTTTGAGTTCTTTGTAGATTCTGGATATTGGCCCTTTATCAGGTATTTAGTTTGCAAATATTTTCTCCCATCCTGTAGGTTGTCTGTTTACTCTGTTGATTATTTCTTTAGCTGTGCAGAAACTTTTTAGTTTAATTAAGTCTCAGTTATTTATTTTTGTTGTTGTTGTATTTGCTTTTGGGGTCTTAGTCATAAATTTTTTGCCTAGGCTAATGTCCAAAAAAGTTTTGACCAACATTTTCTTCTAGAATTTTTATGGTTTTAGGCCTAACACTTGATTCTTCTATCCCTCTTCAATTAATTTTTGTATATGGTAGTAGAGATCCAGTTTTATGGTTTTGTAGGTGGCTATCAAATTTTCCCAGCACCATTTCTTGAATGGACTGTCCTTTCCCCAGTATATGTCTTTCTCTTACTTTGCCGAAAATCAGTTGGTTGTAGCTACATGGTCTTATTTCTGGGTCCTCTATTCTGTTCCATTGGTCTGTGTCTCTACTTTTATATCAGTACTATGCTGTTTTGGTTATTATAGCCTTGTAGTATAATTTGAAGTCAGGCAGTGTAGATTTGTTCTTTTTACTTCAGATTACTTTGGCTATTCAGGCTCTTTTTTTGGTTCCAAGTGAAGTTCAGGATGATTTTTCTAGATCTATGGAATATGACACTAGTATTTTTTTTTTGATGCTAGTATTTTGATGGAGATCACACTGAATTTATAAATCACTTTGGGCAGTATGGACATTTTAAGGATGTAGATTCTGTCAATCCATGAGCATTGCAGATTTTTGCATTTGTTTGTATAATCTGCAATTTCTTTCACCAATGTTTTGTGGTTCTCATTGTAAAGTTCTTTAACCTCCTCTGTTGAGTATATTCCTAGGCATTTTATTATCTTCTTTTTGTGGCTATTGTGACTAGTATCGAGTCCTTAATTTGACTCTTTGATTGACTGGTAATTAGTATATGGAAATGCTACTGATTAGTGTACATTAATTGTGTAACCTGAGACTTTGCTGAATTTATTTGTCAGTTCCAGGAGTCTTTTGATAGAGTCTTTAGGGTTTTCTAGATAAAAGGTCATATTGTTAGCAAACAGTGATAGTTTGACCTCCTCTTTCCTGATTTGGATGACCTTTATTTCTCTCTCCCTTGTCTGATTGCTCTGGCTAGAATTTGAATAGAAGTGTTGACAGTGGGCACCCTTGTATTGCTCCTGATAGTAGCAGGAATGTTTTCAATTTTTTCTCATTCAGTATGATGTTGGCTGTGGGTTTGTCATATATAGCTTTTATCATTTTGAGGTATGATCCTTCTATGCCTAGTTTGTTGAGGGTTTTCATCATGAAAGGGTGTTGGGTTTTATCAAATGATTTTTCTGCATCTATGGAGATGATCATTTTTTTTTGGTTTTAATTCTGTTGATGTGGTTGAATCATATTTATTGATTTGTGTATGTTGAACCATTCATGCTTCCCTCGGCTGAAACCTACTTGATCATGGTGAGTTGCGTTATGATGTTGGATTTGTTTGCTGGTATTTTGTTGAGGATTTTTATATCTACGTTCATGAGGCATAGCGGTCTGTAATTTTTCATTTTTTGTTTTGTCCTTGCCCATTGTTGGTATCAGGGTTCTACTAGTTTCATAGAGAGAGTTATAGAGGAGTCCTTCTTTCTTGACATCATACTCATAGAATAGTTTTAGTAGGGTAGGTACCACGTCTTTGTTGGTCTGGTAGAATCACCCTATGCTGGGCTTTTTTTAAATCAGAATTTTTTTTATTACTATTGCAGTCTTGCTGTTCATTATTGGTCTGTCATGGTTTCTATTTCTTTCTGATTAAGTGCGAGAGGTTGTGTGCCTCCAAAAATTTATGCATTTCTACTAGATTTTCTAGTTTGTGTGCACAGAAGTTTTCATAGTAGTCCTGGATGACATTTTGTAATTTTGTGGTATCAGTTGTAATGCTCTTTTTTTCGTTTCTGATTGAGCTTATTTCAATTCTTTCTCTTCTGTTTCTGATTAATCTCTCTAGTGTTGTATCAATTTTCTTTATCTTTTTAAAGAACCAACTTCTGGTTTTGTTGATTATTTGTATTATTTTATTTCAATTTCATTTAGGTCTACTCTGATCTTTGTTATTTCTTTTTTTTTTTTTTTTTTGTTTTTTGAGACAGAGTCTCAAACTGTCACCCTGGATAGAGTGCCATGGCATCACAGCTCACAGCAACCTCCAATTCCTGGGCTCAAGCGAGTCTCTTGCCTCCACCTCCCAAGTTGCTGGGACTACAGGTGCCCGCCACAACACCTGGCCATTTTTTGGTTTCAGCGGTCATTGTTGTTTGGCAGGCCCGGGCTGGATTCGAACCCGTCAGCTCAGGTGTACGTGGCTGGCGCCTTAGCCTGTTGAGTCACAGGCGCCGAGCCAGATCTTTGTTATTTCTTTTCTTCTGCCAGCTTTGGGTTTGGTTTTTTCTTCTTTTTCTAGTTCCTTGAGGTGTGACATTGTTGGTTTGTGACCCTTTTGTCTTCTTAGGAAGGCATTTAGGCATTTATCAAATTCTCTCCTGGCACTTCTTTTGCTGAATACCAGAGAGATTTTGGTAGCATGTGTTGCTTTTGTTCAATTTAAAAACTATTTTCATTTCCATCTGGATTTTGTCATTGACCCAAAGATCAGCAGGAAGTTGTTTAATTTTCATGCGCTTGTGTAGTTTTGAGAGAGAGTTATTTGTGAAAATTTCTAGTTTTATCCCACTGTGCTCTGAGACGGTACCTGGTATGATTTCAGTTTTAAAACATGTCTTGAAACTTGTTTTGTGGCCTAACATGTGATCCATCATGGAAAATGTTCCATGTGCTCATGAGAAGAATTTATATTATGTACTTTTGGGGTATAATGTTTTGTAAATGTCTGTTGGAGACATTTGTTCTAGATCTCTTTTCAGTCTGGTGTTTCTTTTTTCTTCTTCTGCCTTGATGATCTGTCTAGTTCTGTCAGTGGAGTGTTGAAGTCCCTGGCCATTATGATATTGCTGTTTATTTTTTTCCTTAAGTCTAGTAGTATTTGTTTTATGAATATGGGAGCTTCTTTATATGTAAATAACAGAATATATATATATACACACACACATACATATATATGATTGCTCTATCTTCTTATTGAATTGGTTCTTTTATCATTATACAGGGTGGTCATAAAGTTTGTGTGCAATTTTAAAATGACCAGTTGGGGCTAAGGGTCAGCTCTCAGGCCCCTCGGGGAGCATGGCTGTTGCTTCTGAAGGGTAGTTGTCCCCTGTATGCAATGAAGTACTAATACACCCCACAGTCTCATTTCAGTTCTGTTTACGTGGGCTCCTTCCTCACTGAAGAGAGGTCCAAAAATCTGCCTCCATGCCCCCAGAGGACATAATCAAGTTGTGGGAGCATAGGAAAAGGATCACAGACTTGTTCCTAGGTGCCTCCCGGGCCCTCCCTCACAGTCCAAGTACCACCTGACAAGGAGAAGCAGGATGGTCCCTGGTCACCTAGTGGAAACTCAAGCCAGCAGCACTGTTAGTCATTAACCTCAGGTAAATAGTATTATCTCCCTCTATAAGATAATTTCTAAAATGTCTTATTTGAATTAATCACTATGGTGCTTATTAGAACTTTAGGGATGGTTCTGAGCTTTGGGGGTTTTTTCTGCAATGACAACTGGGTGGGAAAGTGTCCACTGGATTTTATTTCTCCACGGTAAAGAGTATTGTCAAATGGGGAAGTTTGCTCAGTACTGTCAAGTATTGTCAAATGGGGAGGTGTTTGCTCTCATACATGATGTTACCCCTTCTAATCAGGGGTGTGGACTCATGCCAGTTGTGAAAGCTGATTGTGTACATCTGTGTTCTGCAACATTACACCGGCAGTTTGAAATTGGCTGGGGAGAGTATAAACAACATGGAAATTATCGAATACTAAAAATTAAAGTTTGTTTGATTTTTCCAATGAGCTGTTTTACTAGCACACCACTGCTTCTCCTCCTTCCTTGTCCCACTCATTTTTAATGATTCTCTAAGACGCAGTTTAATTAAGAACCCTATCACCTCCCCAGGTCAAGTGTCCCTCCTCTTTGCCTTCACAGAAACTAGTGCATAACTTTATTGTCTGTTCAAGGACTTTTCAAGAACCACATTCTATTATCAGTCAGTGTTCATCCAGAGAAGCAGAGCCAGAGATTTTAAGAGATTTACTACAAGGCATTGGTTTACGCAGTTATGGAAGCCACATAAGCAAGTCCAAAGTCACAGGTATATGGTCAGGGAGGGAGTATCATGAGCAGGCGAGAAGCCAAGAGCGTCAGCTGTTTGGAGTCTTCTTTTTCATTCCTTTGCCTCTCTGTGTCACTGTCTCTCCCTTTCTTCATGACAAAATAATTCGTATCATCCTACAAACATAGCCTACTGCATTAGGTTAAAACAAAATAAAGTGAAAATATCCCTGGATCCTACAAACCAATCTAGGTACCATTCACCTTTCTCTCTCAGTCAAATTTCTAGTTAAGTAGGTAGAAAACATTTCTACCCATTGTGTTTGCACTCTCAGGAGCAATTCACCCAATGAATGCCTGTAATCTGGTTTTATTCTCAACAGAAAAGCAATTGTTATCAAGATCATCTTAGCAGGAAATTTAGGTTTCTCAGACCCAATTATAACCCATTTTTCTCTTGTCCATTTTTACTGTACAGGTTAGAAAAATTAAACTGTCACTTTCCCAGAGCCTTTCTTACAGTTTGACCTTTAGTTTAGGGTCATCTTACAGTTTAGTGACATGATTCTAACAAAAGATACACAAAACACTTCTGGGGGTAGGGGATTTTGGAAATTTTTTCTATTCTTTTTTGTTTGAATTTTTTTTTTTTTTACCTTTCAGATATTTCAGATGTTTATAGATAGCTGTCAAGATTTACAAACAACTACCATACCAAATTTCTAAATTTTTAAATTTTCTTCCCTTGGTTATGTTTAGAAAACCTATTGCTTGGCCAAAACAATAGAGCTATTTTGAAGATATTTAATCAGGTGATTTGGGGATATAATTTTAAATTACTCAGTTCATCTTTAATGTGTCCAATATGTTCTCCAATATATTGAAGAATATAATGTGACTTCAATTGTATTGAAAAAGTCAACTCACCTGACATTTTAACAAGTGGGTCATGGGTCAGTTTCTTCCCTGAAGGGTCTTTAGTTTTGGGGAAGTAAGTAATGCTCAAACTCATCTGAAAATGGATAGATTATCATGCACCAACTGGGAGAAAAAAGACCCTGGCTTAGTTTATTTTAAAATCTCTGTTAATTTTTGAAACGTCAAAAATTCCTGTGTTCCCCTGTCACCCCCATAATTCCAGTTTGGCTTTGAATGCAGCCACTTTATCTGCTGACTTGTACGCAGTTATCATCCTCCTCTGAGGCGACAAACTGAGTTTGTGGAGCAGGTTGAATATGTCACACAAGTAAGCAAGTTTTGCGACCCATTCTGTGTCATTGAAATGTGCTGCTGGGGGTGACTGTTTTCCTAAAAGAAATCTGTGAAGTGTTTCTCATAACTCATCCACTCTGGCCAGTGATCTGTCTTTAGACCACGGTCTCCCTTCTGTGTATAGAGAAGACCCGTGTGCTCTGTCTGCGTCCATTTCTTCACAGAGCTGCGTGAATAGACGTGAGTGAAGGGCATGCACTTAAATGTGCTTGATCATTTTAGTCACGTCCTGCAAAATATTATGTAGGTCAGGTGACATTTTTCAGCTAGCCAGCATTTCTCTATAGATGACACAGTGCAGAGACTCACATTCAGAAGCGACCCCCCGGCCAGTCATGAGCCACTCTCTCTGGGTATATTCTGACATGAAATGATCAATTCAGTTTTCCTGGTATGTAATCATTCAAAGAATTGAGTAGTTCTGCAGCTGTGCTGTTGGTTGGCAACAAAAGTGCACATAACCTATCCTCATGCACATCCTCCTCAAAATATGTTGCACAAAAACAAGCATTGTTGTCAACACTGATAGACTCATCGACCTGGATTGTGTACCACGGTGACTCATTAATCCTCCCTAACAGTTGTGCCTCTATATCCTCTGCTGTTTCATCAATTCATCTAGGTTTGGCGGTAGCTGAAAGAGCAACATGTGCCACCTCTCCTAAAAGTTCACGGCGAATGTCCTTAGCAGCAGGCAGGATCAACTCTTCACCCTTAGTAAAGGGCTTCTTAGCTTTAGCAGTGCGGTTAGCTGCTAAGAATGACATTTTCGGTGCAGAGACATTTGATGAAGTGGTAGCCTGCAATGATGCCTTCTGTTCTTTGTGTTCACATATTTTTCTTTGGAAAAACTCTGAAGGCTTTTCTTTTAATGCAGGTGCTTGTTTTCCATGTGAGGAAGTAGTTTTGAAGGTTTTATGGCTTCGTTGGATAGCCAGTTGCCACATATTATACAAAGTGGGCTTGGAGAATGTGACTCGCCTGTTGCAATGAACCTGTAATATTAAGTAGGGCTTAATATTTTATTTGTTTGTTTGTTTATTTATTTATTTATTTTAGGAGTCTTACTCTGTCACCCTGTGTACAGTGCTGTGGCATCATTGTAGCTCATAGCAACCTCAAACTTTTGGACTTGAGCAATCCTCTTGCCTCAGCCTCCCAAGTAGCAGGAACTACAGGTATGTGCCACTATGCCCAGCTAATTTTTCTACTTTTAGTAGAAAAGGGGTCTCACTCGTGCTTGGGCTGGTCTACAACTTCTGAGCTCGAACAATCCACTTGTCTCAACCTCCCAGAGTGCTAGGATTACCGGCGTGAGCCCCTGAGCCCAGCTGGTATTTTCCTTTAAACACATTTCAGTTTGTTCGCAGTCTTAGAGCCTTCAACACTGCCTCACCTTGGGTCTTTCCCCCTTTTCAAGGAAGCTCTCCAGCAACGTTTTTTAAACTCATTTTTGCTAGGGTTAGCTTGTGGGCTCACCAAAACCGTAACTGAGATAGGAACATGGTGAGAGAAAGAGTCGTGGAGAGAAGTGGTAAATAGAATAACAGGTGGGCCATGCATGGATTAAAATAAGTGTCAGATTCTGACTTAAAGCCTGCCACTAGTGCAGCTTTACAGTTGAAATCAGATGCTCACTTGCCACTGGAAAGCCTGCCACCTAAGGGCGCTTAATTATCATTTGCCACTCAGTGAGAACTTCAGACAGAAAGAAAACTTGAACATGTAATAAGAACTATTTGTGTTGAAATTTTTTTAAGCAAAAAAGTTGAGAGGTTAGCTGATTTATACACACCTAACATGAATTATTTATACTTCCGATTGGCTTAACAACATTTTTTAAAAGAGAAATACCCAGTTAAACTGTTGCAGTACCAGTGTTAGTGAAGCTTGTATTAATGAGGTTTCTTTCTTTTTTCTCCCTCGTGCATATTTTACATATTAGGTTATGGAGATCTAATGTTTTGTAACCAGTGTGGAAGAATGTCAAATTCACTGAAGAAAACAAAATATTAAGTAAACAATACGGAACTCTGGGAAAGTGTGACCTGGAGGTCCGAAGGCCTGAATCCCCGATGATCTGGTTAATTGATTTATGTCAGCTTGTAATTGCCCTTCTTTTGACCCAAGAGAGGATTGTGTGGGAAGTTTGTCTCTGAGATAGAGCTGAAGAATCGCTCTGCAGTGTGTCTGGAGCTTAAGTGTCTGCTGAGGGCTCTCCCTCTGCGTCCCTTGATAAACAGAGAAGGTCCGGTTTGCTTCAGCTGGAAACTTGAAATAATTGCTAAATCTATTTATGTCCATTCTGCAGAGAAGGATAGTCTATAGTAATATCATCTAATTGTGAGTATTTTGTCCTTACTAAAATTAGAAAATTTTATAATTTTATGCTCTCTGAACTAAATATGAGTGTTAATTTGGTTGGCAATTTACTTTAAACTAGTATTAAACTGTAAGATATTAATAAGGATATTTTTGAAATCTTTGATTTCCAGTACCATTAAATTAATTTTTGTAAAGTAAGTCAATTGTTACTGTAAGAGTCAACTATAAAAAGAAGTTTCTCCTTAAAAATAAAAATGTTAATTAAGTAAAGTAGATTATTCTATATAGTAATTTGGTTCTTTCCTAAAGAACGTCAAAATAATCTTGGATTACAGTGGACTTGAGTTGACATTTTAAATAATAATGTAAGTTGTTTCACTGTGATGCTTACTGTTATATGTATATGTTGTTTACTGTTATATTTTTTAAAAGGAACTTGTTTTTAAATCAAGAACTTATAAAGTATATATTTTTTGATAATAGATAAGTAAATTCAAAGCAATATGAACTATAATATGATAAAGATATATTCAAGGAATTACATTTATGGTGAAAAATACTATGACAATTATAAAAATTACCTTAGACTATGGGGATAGATGCAGAATACATTTCCATATCTCTGAAATATGTAACATTTCAGTTTAATAGTTATTGATTTTCAAAATATTAATCAATTTTCTCTTTCCCCTATCTTAACCTGTAAAAGTTACTTAACCTAATATTAATGAAATACTTTTTTATTTAAAATTACATGTGGAATTGTATGATTCTATTTATATGAAAAGTCTAGAATAGCCAAATCCTTAGAGGCAAAAAGTAGATTAGTGATTCCCGGGGACTAGGGGAAGGAGGGAGTAGGAAGCAACTGCTAATGGGTATAGGATTTCTTTCTGGGGTGACTACAATGCTCTAGAATTAGATGGTAGTAATAGTTGCACACTCTGTGAATATCACAAAACCCACAAAATTGTGCACTTTAAAAGGGAGAATTTTATCCGATGGCGCCTGTGGCTCAAACGAGTAGGGAGCCGGTACCATATGCAGGAGGTGGTGGGGTCAAACCCCGCCCCGGCCAAAAACTGCAAAAAAAAAAATAAAGAGTGAATTTTATCAAATGTAAATTATATATCAATAAAGTTTCTATAAATAAAATGTATGTGGAGACTTCACAGGGTAAAATGCTCTTATATTCTAAAGAAAATAATCAAAAGTTATAGATTTATAAGTTTATAGTTATAATCTTAATCTAAAGTTAAGAGATATATTCTTGTAAATAAACCAAAAGCCTTAATTTGTGCTGTTATTCAAATACATTGTTTTCAATTTCCTTAGTTCCACTAAGCTTTAACTAGGATAATATGAAAAACCTTTTAATAATTATGTATCATATAGCACTATCATTCACTCTTTCAATATAGACTATCAAGAAAACTAAACCATTTTTCCTGTGAGGCAATCTACTTTTCAATTATATTAATTTCATGCAATGCATTATTCAGAATCCAAGTGACATATATTGTAAGAGTAAAATTACACAAAATGTAAAATTCTTCAGGAAATGATAATTCATTTATAGAATTAAGCATCTTTTTGGTAGGATAGTCATTACAATCTGTGAAAAATATAGTTTTATACATTTTTTTTTTTGAGACAGAATCTCACTATGTCGCCTTTGGTAGAGTGCTGTGGCATCACAGCTCACAGCAACCTCTGAACTCTTGGGCTTATGTGATTCTTTTGCCTCAGCCTCCCAAGGAACTGGGACTACAGGCTCCTGCCACAATGCCCGACTATTTTTTTTGTTGCAATTGTCATTGTTGTTTAGCAGGCCTGGGTTGGTTTTGTCCTGCCTACCTCAGTGTATGTGGCAGATGCCCTAACCATTGAGAAATGGGTGCTGAGCCAGTTTGATAAAAGTTATTTTATTTTATTTTTTTTGAGACAGAGCCTCAAGCTGTCACCCTAGATAGAGAGCTGTGATGCCACAGCTCACAGCAATCTCCAATTCCTGGGCTCAGGAGAGTCGCCTGTCTCTGCCTCCCAAGTAGCTGGGACCACAGGCGCCCTCCACAACGCCTGGCCATTTTTTGGTTGCAGCCGTCATTGTTGTTTGGCGGGCCCGGGCTGGATTCGAACCAGCCAGCTCAGGTGTACGTGGCTGGCACCTTAGCCAGTTGAGCCATAGGCGCAGAGCCAAAAGTTATTTTTGTTAATGAAAAACTATAGTTGTTGTTCATGTCATATTAAGTCTCCAGATAAAAACTCTTTTAATCAAGTTATTTTGCTTTAAATAAATATTTACTAAGAAAGTTAACAATATGGAATGATTTGCATTTCTCTGATGATTAAGGATAATGAGCATTTCTTCATGTATCTGAAGGCCGTGCGCCTGTCTTCTTTAGAGAAGTTTCTTTTCAGATCTTTTGCCCATCCTGAGATGGGATCTCTGCTTGGTATATACCCAGAAGACCAAAAAACACATTACAACAAAGATATCTGTACCAGAGTGTTTATTGC
>CAUYRH010126382.1:0-24391 GCA_963574655.1 Perodicticus potto
GGGACCGCTTCTACACTGCTGGTGGGAATGCAAGCTAATACCACCTTTTTGGAAAGAAGTTTGGAGAACACTCAAGGAACTAAAAGTAGACCTACCATTCGATCCTGTAATTCCTCTACTAGGTATATACCCAGATGATCAAACATTATTTTACAACAAAGACATTTGCACCAGAATGTTTACTGCAGCCCAATTCATAATGGCCAAGACATGGAAACAGCCCAAGTGCCCATCAACCCATGAACAGATGAACAAATTGTGGTATATGTACACCATGGGCTACTATACAGCCATAAAAAAGGAGAGTTCGTATCTTTTATGTTTACCTGGATGGAGCTGGGACATACTTTTCTTAGTAAAGTATCTCAAGAATGAGGGGGAAAAATTATCCAATGTACTCAATGCTACTACAAAATAAATATATAACCACCTACACATTCATATGAATGGCAAAACTAAACTGTAGTCTAGAAAGTAGAAGGGAAGAGGAGAGAGAGGGGAGGGGGGACATGGGAGAAGGAAGGGTATTTGGGAGGACCTCACCTAATGGGCCTGATGTGATGGAACATTTCAAAACTATTAAGAAATGAGTATAATTGTGATGGATGTGTTACTTAGTTCAATGTAAGCATTTCACATTGTATATTGAAGCAGTACCCTGAACCCCATAAATGCATCCGTGTACAAAGTTATGATTTAATTTTTTAAAAATTCCACTTTTTGTTTAAGCAAGTTTGAGTTAGAATTTCTGTGGTTAAAGTGTCTAAACTGCTACAGGCTATGGAGAAAATACACAAATTTAAAAAGCTAAAAAGCTCATACATCCTAAATAAGTTGGTGACAGGAACAATCGCACAGAGAAAAATATTTATTGTGTACTAAAATAGCGATTTTTATGTAAATAGCAGTATTTGAACTTGAGAGGGGGGAGACACTGAACAGGTACAAGAAAGAGAATAAAGAGGGTAAGTGAAGAAGGAATTAATAGAGGCAGGAAAAGTTCAGGAAATAGTTGGCATTCCTATCAAGTGGACAGTGGGCATGATAGGTGGTAGTGGGGAATGAGATATGGATGGCAGATCCAGACTACCCCCCTGCGAATTTGCAATGCCAAGGCACAGAGCTTGTGCTGTTGACAATGAGGTCTTCTAAGCAAAGAAGTTAGAGACACAAAATCTACTCTTACTATCTGGGGAAAATATTCTTATAATGCAAAAATGTGAAGATATTTTCCAAAGTGAGTATGGAAGAGGGGGGAATTATTAATGTGTGAGCATTCAGTATTTGCTGCAGTCTCTCACTTCTAGAGTGACCCTTTCTTCTGGGCCAGTAGCCAGATGCCCTCAATTTTGCGGAGTCCAGGTGATGGGGTAATAACACAAAATCTTTAGAAGGTTTGGGTTATGGGCAAAGCAGACAGACAGAAAGGTTGAGCATTGGAGCTTGAGGGATTGGAATTTGAACTCCTTAAGGAGACATCACCATCCTTAAGGAGGAAGCTGAGAGTGACAGGGAATGAGGGCTCTTAAAAGGTGGTGCCCTGTGCTTTCTTGAAAGAGAAAACACCAACTTGAGGTCCATCTTCACAGTGCCTCTTTCACTTCCAGATTGCAGGTGCTGGGATTTATTACCATTAGAAGGAAGAGCTTGAGTTGTTGCTTACCGAAAGGCATGAGGGGCTGGTGGGGAGGGGCAGACACATTTTGTGTTCAGCCTGCAGAGACACACAGCACGTGTCAGCACAGGGAACGTGCCGGGACCAGTCTACCTTGAGAAGAGGCACAGAGAGTGAGAGCAAGACGTGCAGATACATCAAAACCACGTGATGGGGCCCCCAGCATTAGACATGGAGTTACCTTGAGATCCAGAAGTTCCACTTCTAGGAATACACTCAAAGGAACTGAAAGAAGGAACTCAGATACGTGCCACAACATGGATAAATCTTTAAAAAGTTCATGCTAAGTCAAAATAAGCCAGACACAAATTGACAAATACGGTAAGATTCTACTTATATGGGGAATATGAATAGGCAAATTCATAGAAACAGGAAGTATAATAGAGGTTACGAGGGGCTGGGGGCAGGGAGAGACAGCTACTGTTTAATGAGTGCAGAGTTTCTGTTTGGCATGATGAAAAGTTCTGGAAGTGAATAGTGGTGACAGTTGCACAACACTGTGAACATACCTAATGCCACTGAATTGTGCATTTAAGAATGGTTAAAAAGGTAAGTTTTACATGATGTACATTTTATCACAATTTAAGAAAACCACTTGCAATGTAGGGTTATTGGTGCCACACTACGAAGCGGGAATTTGCCTGCTGTCCTCAGAGACAAGTCTTGCCCAGAAGCAAAGCCGTAAAATCGCTGTTCTAAGAAGACTGATCAATAGCCATGAGGCAGTGACTCCGGGACCACAGCCAAGCCCCAGACTAGGGTGTGAACTTTTTAAATAGGCAGGATATGTTCACTCTAAGGGCCAAAGAGAAAATCAGGGGGACCGGTGATTATTGGCTGGGAGAGAGGTATTGGGAAAGTTGGACAGTTTTCATGAGTTCAGCGATTTCAGTTTCCCCCCTCCCCCGCTTACAAAATATTTGCAGCAGTGTTTGATTTCTGTTTGTTTGGTTTTTTGTTTTTTTGAGACAGACTTTCAAGCTGTCATCCTGGGTAGAGTGCTGTGGCATCACAGCTCACAGCAACCTCAGACTCTTGGGCTTAAGCAATTCTCTTGCCTCAGCCTACCAAGTAGCTGAGACTACAGGCGCCTACCACAACGCCTGGCTATTTTCTTGTTGCAGTTGTCATTGTTTAGCAGGCCCTGGCTGGGTTCAAATCCGCCAGCTCCATGTGGCTGGCGCCCAAGCCACTGAACTACAGGCACCAAGCCTGATTTCTGTTTTTTAACAAGCCAAGTATTTCCTTCTGAATATTATCTAATGTTACCTTTCTCAATTGCTTTCATAAATAGAATTAATCAGCCATAAAGTCTTCATATCATCAACCTCTGCCCATAAACAGTATTCAACCATATGGAAAAAGCAGGCAGTCATGACTCAGGCAAAGTGATTCTGTTTTTCTGAATGGAAAAAACATTGCACGATGTAATCTTGACCGAGAATGTTACTGAATGCAACTCTGAGGTCTGTAAATAAACTCCTTTTTTTTCTTTTTTGGGTACTGCAGAATTTCCTATTGCATCACTGTATGCTCTGACTAAGAGGCAAATGTCAAACTCTCAGCTGATCAATAGAAAAGCTATTTTCCAACTTGTTTTTCACGCCCTCCTAAGTCTCACTTTTTATGTTTTATTAACCCTACTATTCCAATATTTTTAAATTTCAACTTATTTTAAATCTTGGTATAAAATCCAAAATAAGAACATATTTTTTAAAAGACTGAAATTTCTACAGGTTTAAAAATTGTTTGTCTCTGCTCTCTACGACCCTTAGATATAGCTTGCCTGTGTTTCAATTTCAAAGGGGTCCTGGTACCTCTTAACCACAAAGGGAGTTAAAGCAGTGGCCTGACTGCCCCACTTACCCACCCACTGCTACATGGGAGGGAAGCCCACACCAGGCTAGAGCACAGTGAAGGCATCAGCTGGCTGATATGCAGGGAGAGGCTCCGTGCAGCCCCACGGAGGCGGAAAGACAGAGGAGGCGACAGAGTGTGTGGAGCTGATACAGAGAAAGAGGTTCACTAAGCATCAACCTGACCTTTAGCAGCCCATGTGTTACATGCATGGGAAACCCTAGCAGGGCCTGATCAGACACCATCAATCTGGAGATGGGTGGCATTTCTCCCCAAATCATCTATCTATTTGTAC
The DNA here is from genome assembly GCA_963574655.1 of Perodicticus potto. NCBI lineage: Eukaryota > Metazoa > Chordata > Mammalia > Primates > Lorisidae > Perodicticus > Perodicticus potto. Next base: position 3,828 of record CAUYRH010126382.1, read on the forward strand.
TCACTGACCGACATGGAATTTGGGGGACTTTGTAGGAAAAATACTTGAACTATGTCTGCTTCAAGCATATACAGACACATTCATTCCACAGACATTTATTGAGAGCATCCTCCTGCATCAGGCACTGTGGAAAGTGCTAGGGTGGAGCTGTAAAATCAAGTGCCCTGCCCTCCAGGAGCTTACAGCCTTAGTCAGGGGAGATGGCAATAAATAGAGTAACAAATAAGTAAGATAATTAATTTTTATGGTAACTATCATGAAGGGAAAAGATAAGAGTGAGGAAAGAAAGAGAACTAAGGAAGATCCCATCAATCAGGGTGTGCCAGGATGGTCTGAGAAGAGGGCAGCGTCTGAGTTTAATCTTCCAGGGTGAAGAAGAGTCAGCAAGTCTCCTGTGGGAGGGCGAGAATTTCAGGGGAACTCAGGTGCAATGACCTAGATCCATGGCATGTTCAAGGCAAAGTAGTTGGAGGTGGTGACCACAAGGTCAGATGGGTTTGCAGAGCTGGGAGAAGCTGTCTTGCCAGCCCTTGCAGACTAAAGTGTGGGGTGGTCAGAAGCCATTGAAGAGATTTAAGTAGGAGAATGACATGGTTTGATTCATTTTTTTTTTTTAAAGATGGGATCTAGCTCTGTTGCCCAGGCTATAGTGCAGTAGCATCATTATACCGCACTGCAACTTCAAACTCCCAGACTCAAGTGATTTTCCCCTTTTGACCTCCTAAAGTGTTAGGATTACAGGTGTGAGCCACCAAGCCAGGCCTCCATTTATATTTTTAAGCAATCACTCTGGCTACTGTGAGGGGAATGCAGGTAAAAGTAGACTGCATTGGTTAGGAAGCCACAGTGACAGTCTGGATAGGTGATGATGGTGGCTGGGAACAGGAAAGTTGTTCTCAAAGTGGGGTCCCTGCACCAGCAACAGCAGCAGCAGTCAGCAAATCTCAGGCCTTACCTTCTGAACCGGAAGTTCTGAGGGCCAGACCCAGCCACGTGTACCAGCAAGTCCTCCAGGTGCATTCTCAGGCACACCGACACCTGAGAGCCTCTAGACAGGGGTGTGGAAATAGAGAAGGAAGAAGTAAGCTGCAGTGGAAGTAACTCCTGATGGTAGAACTTGATAATGTGTTAAATATGAAGGGTGAACTCATGGGGTCATGCCCAAAGACATGGCTGAGGACTCCAGCTTAACCAGCTGTGAGAGGAACGGGACAGTGGGTGCACATAAGCTCCCATCTGGGGAGTCCATATGAGGGAGAAGCATAATGGACATTTACCTTGGCTGCCCAGCTTCTGAGCCCTCCTTCTAATTCAGGATATCCCCTAGTGGGTAGGTTCTAGGGGATGCCACAGCTCTGTGTTCATCTAAAAGTTTAAAGGAGGCTGATTTCCCTCTTATGTAACTCCCTGTGACCCAGGGATTGGGAAGATAACCTAGGCTCAACCAATCAGGTGCCCACATGAGCCTACCTCTGAAGTGAGTTTCTTCATGGCTGTGATGGCAGAGTCAAGGGTTTATGCAAAGGATGGATAACATGAATTTAGCTGATATTTCCCAGATGGTCTTCTCATGCCTCTGATCCGTTCATGAACAAAAAGATAATGCCTCTGATAAACTCCTTTTCTGCCCAAGCTAACTGGAGTCTTTATCCAAACTCCCTGACTGGTCAATTTAACAATACTTGCTCCTCAGATAAACCTAATTGGCTATGATACTGCCACTGTGCAAAGCTCCCCTGACTGGTCAAGAGAGGAACTCTATGACTACATGGTTCACAACAGCTCAGAGCTCTTAAAATCTGGTCCTAATTTTAACATGGCAGTATCTGAACCCACACGCAGCAGCAGCCAGAGACATTTGGGCTGCAGGTGCTTAAAGGTAACAGCATCTAGCAGTTGTTTCCGTGGACTTGTGTTTTTTTGTGTGAGAGCACAGTCAACCGGCAGCTGAGCATCAAATAAGAGATTCCATTTTCTAATTATGTTAGACTCTCTCCCCATCTCTGAGCCCACTGCCTCATCTTACTGATGACATTGGAAGAGTCTCCCCTGGTCTCTGGCCTCCCTGACTGCAGGGATACCTCCTAGAGCACAGAAAAAAAACACTTAAAGTGAAATCCACACTATTTAGCTTGGTATTCATGATCATACACAATTTCATTTCTACCTGCTTCTCCCAATGTACCTTCTTGTATCTACATTCAAAATAGGCTGGCCTATTCATTGTGCCTTAGGCAGGTTTCAGGTATTCCCACTCTCCTTTCCTGTCCTCCCCTCTTTCTCTTCAAATCCTTCTCATCCCTTAAGACCCCCTTTTGCCCCATCTCTCTCTGGGAATCTTTAAGCTTCCTCATGCAATGATCTCTTCTCCTGTAAACTTTCAAACACCTTCATGTCTATACTAGTCACCTGGCTGTCATCAGGCACTGCCTCACAGGGCTTCCCTTCCTTAGGCTTGGCCCTTATCCTGTCCAACCAGATTACAGAGTCATTTAGAGCATATGCCTCTATCATAGGCAAGATCCCAGGCATGATGTGGGATAGGACAGAAACCTCTTCTGTATCCTGGACAAGATCACAGGCATGATATAGGGTAGGATATAAACCGGTTCTGTATCTTAGACAAGATCACAGGCATGATACAGGATAGGATAGAGGGGTCACTCGGCTGCAAACTGCCAGCTGAGGGACTATCCCCTCCATCCTGAAGCACACTGCAGTGCCCACACACCAGCTCAGAGCTGCCGCTGCATCCTTATGTGTGTGACTAACAAGGAACTCCACGGAGAAAGGTGCTCTGCATAGTATTCTTGCCATTCCACTGGCACACTGTCAGGAGCTGGAAACATCCCCCAACTAGCTGGTGTCTGAGTTTCAGTAGAATCTGTGGTCAGGGCAGGAAAGCCCCCAGACAGTACCCTGCACCTATATTCCAAGCCCAGTGACACACCCATATCATTAACTCCTTAAACCATAGATTTGCATCCTTTGCTAGTCATTTAATTTCGAAAATGAGAGCTTGGCTTTAACCCAGCAGAAGGATTTGTCCTTGTTTCTTAAGCTCGCCATCTCCTTTACACATGCACCTGAGCGTTGACAGTATCATTGTTTCAAAAAGGCTCACAGCTACTGACCTGAAAATTAAAGAGGTAGTATCAGAAATAACTGGGTAATTAAAAGATCAAAAACAACATCTAGAACACTTGCAATGCCCCCACTAAATGACAGGACATGCAAAACCTTATCCACACACAGTTTTGCAGGATTAAAGTCTTTCTATATTTTCTTTAAACTTTTATAAATATTCATTCCTTGCAACATTTTTATAAAACTAACTGAAGTATTTGCAAGAAATCTTTCCCCAATTTTTATCAAAATTGTACTTTTCTTATAAGTTCTAAGGAAGTGCATCCTATCTCACTGCACAAAACCCTGAAGTGGCATTTCAAATGGTCTCTTTGTCCCTTCATACTGATTACCTTAGCTAAGAAATTTATCAGCTCAGGAAGACATATTAACTCCCTAGTTGATTTGGAGATTCTGTGATTTTAGTTCACCTGTAATGGACAACATGTCCAGGTTACTATCTCCGGAGAAGATCACCATTACAGCTTCTCGTGGATGCTCAGTTCTTTGTCCATTAGGTAGGATTTTTATCTTCAACCAGGAAAAAATATATACATTATCCTACATCAAGGGTTTGGTAGATTATGAACAACCATTATTCCTTTTCTCTTGGTATTCTTCAGATTTTTAAACATAACTTTAACAAGTACTTGGGTGCCCCTAGTCCATTCCAACTTACTGCTGTCATATTGTCCATATATCTGATATTCAAACCAATAGCCATCCATCAATAGCCTGAGTATGAAACCAGTCCCTGCCTGCACCAGTGGCATGGAAGGATTCCCACCAGCACGTGAGGCTGCATACATCACTCACTAACAACGTGTATTCTTGCACTAGATTGCCCAACTTTAAACCCAGCCTCTTTCAGTTAGCTATGGGAAATCACCACCTCTGTTCCTCAGTTTGTCTATATTTAAAATGGGACAAGCCTGTTACACTATTGTCTCTTCATGTTGATTACCTTAGTTGACTGAATTACTTTTAGAAATCATCAATTTAAGGCTCGGCACCTATAGCACAGTGGTTACGGCACCAGCCACATGCACCAAGGCTGGCGGGTTCAAACCCAGCCCAGGCCAGCTAAACAACAATAACAACTGCAACAAGAAAATAGCTGGGGCAGCGCCTGTGGCTCAAAAGAGTAGGGCGCCACCCCATATGCCAGAGATGGTGGGTTCAAACCCAGCCCCGGCCAAAAAAAATAATAATAATAAATAATAATAATAATATAAAACTTAAAAAAAAAAGAAAGAAAGAAAATAGCTGGGCATTGTGGTGAGCACCTGTAGTCCCAGCTACTTGGGAGACTGAGGCAAGAGAATCATTTGAACCCAAGAGTTTGAAGTTGCTGTGAGCTGCGATGCCATGGAACTCTACTAAGGGCAACATAGTGAGACTCTGTCTTTAAAAAAGAAAGAAAGAAAGAAAAAGAAAAAGAAAATAATCAATTTAAAAGCAGTGCCTTACATATTAAAAAAAATCAAGTACTATTATTGCTATGCTAGTTTTTAGAATTAATTCAGTTAAAAACAAGGCCTGACATGTAAGTGCTGTATACATGCTATTACTATTATTCTATGCTATTTTTATAACAATAACAAAAAACCCCACAAACTCATTACCAGTTTCCTAAATTAAGGCATTGTAAAAAAAAATGACAGCACAAAACCTATTGTGGGGCTTAATCATTCCTTTGTGTAATAAACAAGGTCATGTCCCCTATCATACTTACAAACATTAAAAAGATGGTACCCAGGCTAATGAAAGTTACGTTTTCATTTACTTCACAACATCAGATGCCCTCGCAGAGCAAGGTGCTGGGTTGGGGGCTGGTGCTGCAGGAGTGACTCAGACGCAGGGCATGCCCTTGGAGCATTTATGTGATCATGGCTCTTCTCAGGTCCAATAAAACTAGCCCTTTGTGGAGGTGAATCTGGACTTTGTAGTGTTTTTTCCTGTCTGCACTTATTCTCAAGCAAAGGCCTTTATCCTCTGGCTGTGAAGCTTCCCTTCAGGTAATTGAAAGCTTAGAAGAGCTACATATTGCATTTTGGATAATGAGAAGGAGAGGATTTAGCAGATGCGGTATTTTAATACAAAATAATTGTGATATCCCTACTAATGTCTATTTCCAGGCAAGTCCCATATTAACATACTGCTTCTACATATCCTCAGCTAGAAAGAACGGATAGAGCTAGTCTTCCTTGTTCCCTATAGCTCCTTGGATAATATGGTTTTACTTTTCAAAATTGCTTGTCTAGTTTGATGGCTTTCTAATGTCATCAACAGTATTGATTTGGTGTATTTATTACTAATTAGGTCATGTGCACTAATTGCTCATTGTTTGATAGACATCATACTAACCAATACATAGAAAATTCTAAGATATCAAAAAAGGTACAGATCACATTTTAAATAAAAGAATACAAAATATTAACCAAGGAAAGCTTAGGAAGGTGAATTTAAAACCAGAAAAATTAATACATAGGTACATCAGTGAGAGCAGAGAAGGAGGTTCTGGTATTCACCAAGCCACAGAGGAAGGAATTAGGAATTAGAAAACTAGAGAATTTCCCTATGGTAGCAGCACACACACACCCCTCTGTCCTTCCAAATCTCACATTTTTATGTGGGTAAAGACAAACCAGTCAATGAACTTGATAGATGTTGTGGACTGTCTGCCACACACTTGAATATGAACCACTATCTCTATGGTCCCGGATGAGGCATGACCTTTTCAAAGTTCCCCAAGTGCCTGGAGTTGAACCCCAGTGAGAGGAGAGTTTCAGGGCCTGGAAGCCATCTGTCATTGGACGCTGAGTAGTAAATGTTAATTCCCTAATCTGTTGCTGTCGAATGTTTCCTATCACAATACGAAGTATTTCAGGGCTGCCCAACCCAGAAATCTGACTCCAAGCAGCGACTAAAGTACTTTAAAACTGCCCTCCTATGAACACAGTATGGGAAAGAATCCAGACGCCAGAGAAACCACACTCTCCGAGGGCTCAGGTTATAAATTCAGAGAGCTTCCTGCTCCAGTGCCCACACTCAACAAGCCACAACCAAGAGCTCTCTGGCAGCCATGAGGAGCCTCCAAGAAACAAATGTTCACACCGGACAAGAGCAACACAAGCACAGCTGAGGAGTGGATGGAACCAGGTCTCCTCCTGTGGGTTCAACTGTGGCCGAAGTGCCCAGCAGTTATTGCTAGACGAGAGATTACAGCTGGACACTAAAATTCATGCCTTTGTGCAATCATAGGACAGAGACAAAATTCAAGCTTTTTCAACAAATTATTTGGTATTTATAAAATTCATAGATCAAAGAACCATTTTAAGTTATCCAGATGTATGTGAGCCCAATGGACACTATCTTTAGAATCAAATTTCCAGGGCTTGAGCAAAGCAAATACAATGGGCATCTCCCCACTTACTCTCGTCTGCACAGATTTTCTGAGAACTGCCTGAGTTCTGTGTGCTACACAGCACTAGGGCAGATGCTTGGAGATGAGCTATATGTCTACCTCAGGCTTTGGGGAACATTCTAAGGATCTGAACCTTCTCTGCTCCTAAGCTGTTCCTTCAGGGCTGCCCCAGTCCATCGATGGAAAAGAGAAATCCACTCACCTTGGTATTTCTCCAGCTTTCCTAACGTGAACTTGATGCTACACGTATTTGTTTTTTATTTAACAGGCTCTTCTATAGAGCTCACTGTGTCCCAGGCACCACTGTGAGCACGTTATAGGATTCCATCATACCCTATCGACCATGTGCCTGCTTTCGTACGACACACACACAGCCTCCTTTGCCCTTGCGTGTGTCTGCTTCTTTATTTGTCTATGTCTTTTATATACTCACCCGTTATCCCCTTTTTCACATGTTTGGATCATCCCAACCTGGATTATTGTCTCCTAACAGGCAAGAACTTTAAGCCAACACTTCTCCAAATGCTTTGACTTTTAGAAACTTCTCCACTTGATTTTCTCCTTGGAAAATGTTGAAGATGTGTGTGGCTTGCTGATGTGCTTCCTCTCAGGAGCACACCCTCAGGCTTCCTGGGACTAGAATAGCTTGCCTCCTGTGTTAGTCAGGGTTCTCCAGAGAAACAGAAGCAATAAGAGATACATGTACATTTTGGTGTATATACATGGAGATTTACTATGAGAATTGGCTCACACAATTGCAGAGCCCAGGTATGAAGTCCTCCGATCGGCCATCTGCAAACTGGAGAACCAAGAAAGCCCTGGTGTGGTTTCATCCAAGTCCGGAGGCCTGAGAGCCGAACAAGTTGAGTGTGAGGGCAAGAAGAGACAAGTTCCCCAGTTCAAAAAGAGAGGGCAAATTTGCCATCCCTCTGCCTTTTTACTGTATTCAGATTCTCAACAGATTGGATGACGCCCACCTACATCAGGGAGGGCCATCTGCTATCCTCAGTTCACAAATTCAAATGCTAATCTCTTCTGGAAACACCCTCAGACACACCCAGAAAGAGTTTTACTAGCTCTCTGGGCATCCCTTCGCCCCATCAAGTTGACACTCAGAATTAACCATCCCAAGTTCACCCTTTGTCAACCTGACACCTGTATGCATTTCCTTGAACAATACTTAATCTCCAAGTAAAGATAATAACGAGGTAATAATTCTGCTAACACAGTACACTATCCTGCTCACAACAAAAAAATGCACAAATCTCTTCCCAGGAAGGGGAGGGAAAGGCCTTGAGTGGTGTTTACTTTTTTCTTGATAGCCTGTAACTTAAACACCATGATGTAAAATTAACAAAACTTATACAATGGTATAAAGTCAATACGCCTTATTTTACATGATAGGGGAATAAAAGAGGAAAGAAAACAGGTATCTGCGTATTGTTTTATGTACACAAGCACAAGTGTATTCATACCAAAATAAGTACATAATTGTGACAATTACAGTCCTCATCTCTGTAACTGGTCATGTGGTCCTTGCGAGTATTTATAACTACCTCTTCCTACTGCCCATTCTCTGTTCCCTTTACCTTCAGCATGTGCCTGAGCTGGTTTTGGTCCTTTGCCTGGTAGGATGACCCAAACCTTCATTCCTGAAAGTTCTGGGCTATTAAGAGTATTTCCTATATCGAGTTGTCGTAGTTTTCCATGGCACTTAACCAGAGGTGTCTCCGAAGGCCCGCCCTAGGGAGCTCCTGGGTTCTGGACTGCGCTGCCGGGCACGAGGAGCCCACACCGCCAGGCTCGGCCTGAACCTCACTTCAGTGGCGTCGTCGCTGAGTCTGCTGGAGAGGCGTGCCCGCCTGGATCTAAGACCTGTGGGCTGACAGGCCACACTCCTCAGAAACCGGAAGCAAGAATTTTGCTAGTGGGTCACCGGCGTTATCGCGAGCGGCGCCCCTCGCATTTCCGCTTCTCCATCCTGGCCGCACGAGCGAGAAGCAGCCCGGTATTTTGGACACGGACTCTCCTGCTGGAGAACCTCGCCCCACCTTCCAGGGACCGCCCGCAGCTGGCTGTGAGTGCGGCTTCCAAAGGCCGTGACGGGAATTGGCGCGTAAGTCCCGGGGCCCGAGAAGCTCCCCGCTCTGCGCGCCAACCCGGCCCGAGGCCCGCGTCTGAGGGAGGCCACGTCCCAGCTCGGGCAGACGAGGCGCAGACGAGGCACATCCGCCGCCAGCCTCCTGACTTCCGTTCGGTTCAGGTCCTCGCCACGCTGGGTGGCGCCGACCTGCGCTCGGGAGCACCGGCTGCTTTCCTCAGTTCACAAATGGAAACGCTCGCCTCGTCTGGAAACACCGTCTCCAGGTCCCCGGGCAGCCCGGAGCTCAGTCGGGGGGACCCGTAACTCTCACCACCCACCTCCACGCGTCCTCGGGGCCGGGCTGCCCGCGTCCCACCGCTGCTGCACTTCTACTGCTTCCTCGCCTCACGTGGCTCGGCCCCACTGAGGGTACCTGAAGGACGCCATTCTTCTGTCAGACTTCAGGACTCTGTGGGCAAGGGCTCAGCCAGAGCAGTTCTCTGCACCCCACTCACCTGTGCTGCGGAGGTGAAACTCTCTGCCTCTCTGCGGAGTGCTTACTGCAGTGTTTGGGCAATTAGGAGCTTGACAAAGGCCTTTTCGTGACACTGACGCTGAGGATCAGAGGAATAAGACATTCCCCCGAACAAAGTGCACATGAATGAACTCACCTTCAGAACAGGCTGTCCGGCCACCAGGCTCCTCCGTGCCCTGCCAGTGGGGAACAGCACCCTAAGCACGAGGTTGGGACTGCGCGTGCAGGGACAGGGCCGCGCAGCAGGTTCCTCAGTGCCAAAATGTCCCCACTGCCCAAACAGAGGAACAGCAAGATCCTGCATGAGGAAAAACCCCACGGACTTCAAACAAATGAGCAAGTATTTATTCAAAAACACACTAATTAGCAGGCAAAATGTAGGTTCCGAAACAGAGCTCTCAAGAACGCAGGGAGGGATGGAGAGGTTAGGAGGAAAAAAATAACGCAATTTCCTTAGTGAGAATGATGAGACAATTGCTTGCTCAAGGGCAAATTTTATGGAAAATCATGATCCAGTGCTAACAGAGGGAGAAACCTTTCCAAAGAGTTAATGGGGCAGTTAGAGAAATTCAGGTCCAGTAAATCATAAGGACTGCAAGTATTGATCTGAACATTCTGGGAGATGAAAATATGAAGCTGAGCTGCTGACCAAACCATATAATAGAACAGCTCTTCAAAAGTGGCTGGGGATTTTAGTTGCTGAGTTGACGCTGGAGTCTTGCCCACGGAGCTCTCCCTCCCAAGCTGGTTCCCTTAAGAAATTCTGCACACTCTGTCCCAGAGGTTAGGAGACTCTGGAAATCACACAGCTGCACCTGTTACCTCTCTATGGCTTCCAAACCCAGAACCCCTGGCCCAGCTTCCTGTCTGATCCTCAATAGATATTCCTAAATCTTTCTAGGACATTTTGACTATCACAGCTAGTTAGACACGCATCCCCAAAGCCCTCACACTATAACCAATGAAAAAAATGCATGAGACAAGACACAAACCACAAAACCATCCGACTGTGTTCCCTGTCTTCCAGCCTCAAAACATGGAAATAACCTATGATTCTTCCCATTTCTCATCTTCCCTACCCAATGAGCCAAAAATACTAGCACTTAACCTCAGCTAGGTATTCAGTCTTTCTCTGATTCATTTCTCATGTGGAGAATGTGAGTAACAAGTGATGCGAGGCTAGAACAAGGCTGTGTGAATAGAGTGCTCAAAATGGTACATGGCACCGGGTTAACACGTGAGCCATTGTGGTTACCAGGAGCACCATTTTATCAACACGTGTCTTCACTTCTTCTCTTTATAAACACTGCCAGTGTCACATAGCGGCCTTCGTCATCTCAGCCCAACATCAGAGTCCCAAACCTTCAGAGGTAGGAGATACCTATGAGAAGTGAGGACCAGTCCCCGATGCTTGCCAAAATCTGCTGGGAACTTTCAAGAAAATCCAGAGCCCCAAGCCCACCTCCAGACTTACAGAATCTGATACTTGGTGAAAGGGCTACTTAGTGAAGTGTACAAGCACAGTACACTTGCCCAGAGACGAGACCAGAGTGGAGATGTTCAGGACAGATTTATTGAAAGGGACAGCAACCTGCCTGGGCAGTGCAAAGGTGGCATCTGCACCCCGGTAACAGAGACCCCTTTTATAGTAGGGGGTGGGCAAACTCCACAGGTTTCCCAGAGGGCTTTGGTGAGTTAGGGTCCTTTGGTGCAAACTTAGGGGGTGGGGCTAACTAGATCCTTTGTGTCCTTTGTCTTAGGAGGATAAAAGGAGGAGGTGGGAGTAGGTAGGAGGAGGCAGAGGAAGGGGTGGGTTTGTGTGGGGTCACATTAGGCTCCCAACACTTAGGAAGTAATTTTTTCCCCCAACAGCTTCTCTGTCTTCTGCTGCAAAGTTCAGTTAAAGAAACACTATCTAATCATCTCTCTTGCCCATTGATATATGGGATTGTTGGCTTTTTTCATGTGGATTAATTTCAGTTCTCTTTTATGGAGAACCCTCAAGGAACTCAAGCCTCGACCTCCCATCTGATCCTACAATCCCATTACTGGGCATCTACCCAGAAGGAAAAAAAATGCTTTTATTGTAAGGACACTTGCACTAGACTGTTTATCGCAGTTCAATTTACAATCACCAAAATATGGAAAAGCCTAAATACCCACCAACCTAGGAATGGATTAACAAGCTGTAGTATATGTATACCATGGAATACTATTCAGCCATTAAAAAAATGGAGACTTTACAGCCTTTGATTTAACCTGGATGGAAGTGAAACACATTATTCTTAGTAAAGCATCACAAGAATAGAGAAACGTGAATCTTACATATTCAATTTTGACATGAGAACAATTAATGACCTAGTACACGGTGGCGGGTGGGGGAAAGGAAGAGCAGAGAGAGAGAAAGAGGAAGGGGGGTGGGGTCTCAGTGTGTGACACACTTTGTGGGGGCAAGACACAATTGTAAGAGGGACTTTACCTAACAAATACAATCAGTGTAACCTGGTTTCTTGTACCCTCAATGAATCCCCAACAATTAAAAAAAAAAAAGAAAGAAAAAGAACCACTAAGATAATTCTAACTCCCTCATTACATAAATGAAGAACCTGAGGTGGAGAGATGTTAAAGAGACTTGATATAGAACGTAGAGTTGAGTAATGGCAGTGCCAGAATAAAGAACCCACATCCCACAATTCCACATTCAGAGACATTTGCTCCACCGCTGGCTCCTCCCTTACCTTGACAACACCCCTGCCGGACTCCACCTTCTCTTCCTTGTCCTGGCTTCCCTCCCCCAACCTCCACCACTCAGTCCTCACCAGCCTCTATTCCAGAGCCACAATGGTTTCCTAGGGCAGGGCTAATCCTCAACAGCATGAGCCCCAGGTGAGTAATTTGATTAGAAAATGGGCCTACGTGAAGTATAGTGACTTACTGATGAAAATTTAGAATAACGAATATTTGTTTATTGCTCAATTAGTGCATGAAAAAAATTCTCATCTTCTTCATCCCTCGTGAATGAGGGTTACCCAAAAATCAGCCCATTGACACCATTCTAGAGGCCCAATGCTATGCAATTTCACCAAAGAAATTCCTTTTTAGTCAGTGTCTGTGGGAACACGTGCTCACCAACCTGCTCTCTTGACCCAGGCCCCAACTTGGCCCCAGGGCAATCCCCCAGGAATGAGGGCCAGAGCACTCCTGGCTATCAGTCAACCTTACAGGATGGGTGAAGAGTAGGATAGTGCCCTGAAGGGGATTAATGGGATCTGGCTTGGAAACCCCACCCAAATAGTACTGCAAGCCGGGTACTTCCTTCAAAGAAAGACATCCAAACTGTGGGGGCCCCCTAAGGTACAGGGGCCCAAAGCAGGGGTGCTAGTTAGTAGTTTGGGAGGCTGTGGAAGAGTCCTTCAGGGCTACCTTTCATGGCATTATGAAGATGTCTGGCCAATTGCATTATATGTTAAATAAGTAGGAACTTGGATACATTAAAAATTAATAGAAAATTGTATGAATAATGAATCTGTGGTAGTGTATCAAATGTTCATACATTACCTCCAAGTTAGGCATGCACCCCTGAAGTGGTATGAGCTAAGTGACCTTACATTCTTTTCACTGATGTCCCGGGAAGAACAGAAATAGAAGAGAAAGCAAATAAAATCCAGGCTGGGAGAAGGACTTCTAATCTACTTGTGCTTTGTGCCTCAGGGTATATCCCCACCCCTTCTTTCTCAGACAGGTGCCACACAGTCCTGAGGCCCAGAGACTTAATTGTAGATGATACAAATCCCTTGAACTAACTCAGCCTCCTAGGATTTAAGAGACCCCTTAGGGTGCTAGTAAAGCTGGTGTAGGTCAGCCGGCTCGGAGATGTTGAAGGAACTGCATGGATCTCACCTGGCCTAAAGAGGGTTGGGTTGGGGAAAGCTGGGGGTGGGGGAGACACTAAGAATAAGGCAACATTTACCAAGCTCCCAACTCCACCTCATTCTCATCCTTCCCACCAAGCCTTCCTTGGGACTTCCAAAGAAAAATAGTATAATCCATGTCCATGTCCAGCCTCACGTGATTCGGCAGTTCCCCACGTTTTTCTTCTCCTCCTGCCAGTATCAAATTACCTGGTTATCATACATACATACACATATCCAGTACTGGCATAGTTTGGTTTGCAAAGTCTTAGATAATATGCGGGCTCAACACCAGAAACAAAAACATGAAACACGACAAAAAACAAAAAGCACTTCCTGACAGATTATAGACAGAAAAGCACCTTATAATGTCATGAACATTTACAAAGTCTGCCTCCCTGCACAACTTCTTTGATGCGATTCTTTTTTCCCCTACAGGAATTTCATGGTAATGAAATCTGTACTCAAAAATCAGGCCTTCCTAACCAGAGATACCTTGAGACTATTTGTTCTCTGCTGTGCAGCTGCATGTGGCTCGACCCTGTTTCTGAGTGTGTGTGAGAGTGTGTTGGGAGGAGGAGGAAGGTTGCTAAGAGTGTGTGACCCAGTCTGCTTTCAAAGCTGATCCCAAGGGGTAAAATATGTTATGGATCTAATTTGATGACACAGTAAAATCTTCTGACTTGTCTTATCTAGCAGAAATCTGGTACTTGTTTTTCATTCTAAAGATCTGGGATAATAACTTTATTTAGTTAGATTCCCCCCCGGCCCCGAATTGCCAGTGGGACGTCAAAGAGGCTGATTTACAAACAGAGGTTTCTTAAGTACTATTTTTAGAACAATGCGGCACCAGACTTATTAGGGGGTTGGGGGGAAAATCTACAGTCACTTTCCGAGCAAAGTAGCATTTCACTGCATAATAATGAAATACTAATTGCTCTTTGTCATCACTTTTTATGCAAATTGCCCTGGAGCATTTGCCCAATATGCATTTTACATTTTAACAAAGAAAGTGGAGTCTTGACAAATGGGAATTGTGTACCCAAGCAAAAATAAAAATATCAGCTATAAAATAAACTGCTTAAGGTGCACTCTCCAAGGATATAAATTTTTCTATTATCCCATTCCTATTATTAGATTTATTTGACCAATAATATTCCTTCAAATCTAAAATAATGGTTTATATGTTAGGCAAAAAAATAAGTTTGTATGCAAAACTTGCACATTTTACTCATCCTACAATTAACAATGGAAGTTTGATGTGAAAATTATGTTTCTGGTAGAATTTAGATAAACCAGGTCAAAATGTAGATTGTCATAGGAATCAAATTGTGTCAAAGTATTTGTCATAGGTACAAGTCACTATTTTAGAGGTTTCAGTTATTCTAGTGATTTGCATTTTCATGGAGACAGCCATCATCATCATTATAAAAAAAGAAACATGATTTGCATATCATAAATAAGTAGAGTTTGAAACCTTAAGGGTGTGTTAGTTCAAATTTTGGTCTAGAAACTATTACTGGTCACTATCATACTGACAACAGATAAAAAGAAAAGAAGAGAGAAACGTGATTTTAAAATTTTCTAGGACCTTCAGAGAAACCTAAAATTCAAACCTGGCTTTCCAGGTCATTATGAAAATATATCTGCCAAGGTGAGAGGACAGAACATATTTTATTTAACAGTCTGTTAGCTTGATCTATACCATTTAAATATTTAAACATATGGTGTGTGGTCTTCCATTTGTATTCCTGCTCCGGGCCCCACAAATGTTAGAGGCAGCTTTATTTCTTAGAACCACTCCCTCACTTCCAACTCATAAGATTCAGTGAAAGCTGTATGTGAATGTTCTAAAAATGGAATGAAATTGGCTTTAAAGGCAGCTGACTTCCAAGACCATCACCTCTACTTTTCAGTAAATCACACTTTACAAAAAGAAAAACATAGTAGGTGGCAAGGTGCTATTGACGAAGCAGTAGAGGATTTCTCCCCAAACCCACTGAGATGAACTATTGCAATATATAAATGACCATGGTGGAGTGTTATTTCCAAAGGAGAGTAATTTCTTGGAATAATAATTATTGTACTGTGCAGCCTGTTTAATTCCAGACTTCAAAGCTGTTTACAGTCTTAAAGTAATTAGTCTACAGCCCCTTCTTCTAGGTTGGATTTACAAAGTGTTATTCACCCACTTTTATAAGTGCCAAACCCTACATCCAGAAGAATATTTGCCTAAGGTCATTAAATGAGTCATGGACAAGTAAAGCACAGCATCATCACTCCTAGTCCCAGGCCCCTCCATTAGACCACCTGATTATGAGATGAATACTGGTAAACTCAAGCTTCTGTATGCAGGAAATGTACTGTGAAGGACATAATGAATTACTTATGCTGTGTAGTGTATGTATAAATCATATTAAAGCATGCTGAATAGTACATTATCATGCTTCTATTTTGCATTACAAAAGTAACTAATGTAAGCTGCAAAGTGTACTTTTAATCCATTATTCATTTCTAAAAGTAGTCAGACCACTATTCAAGTAATAAAAGGCTACCAGCATAAGTAAATCTGATTTTCAATTTAGAAAGTTGAAACAGCAAGATTTTTAAATCAATTTAAAATTTTTTCAAAACTTATATTAAAGCTATGCATCCCTAGTTCAGGTGGGGGAATTATGACAAACCATAACTTTTTCCCTCAAAGAGATTATATTTCTGAAGTCCAGAATCAATATAATAACTTTCATTTGGTGTGATTTTCTGTTATTATTTGTTTAACCTCACTTTTAATATTTACATTAGGTCAAAATCTATTGTTAGTTTCCTTTATCATTGGGGTTCAGCTTGTCTATTTTCCACAGGAGATACCTCTGTATGGTTGGCACCTCTTTGCAAATGGTTCCTCAGTGCGTGATCAAGGTATTGGTGTATGCCTGTTCCTCTCAGCACTCCACATATAGGGCCCCTCAAAGGCCTAATGAAAAGATAGATACCAATGGACACAAAAGCAACATACACACAAAATTCAAATAACAAACTAAGAAAATGTTTTCAATCTACATTCCAAAGGGCCAAGCTCCTTTATGTTGAAAGAATCTTAGAAATGAGGAAAAGCTAATAACCTAATAGAAATGGAACAAAGGATGTGAATAGAAAATTCACAACGAAAAAAATACAAATGGTCCTAAAACATATGAGAAGATAGGCAACCTTACTCATATAAAGAAAAATTCAAATTGAAGTTTTACAATGATACCATTCTCACCTATCAAACTGGCAAAAAAAACTCATTGTTTGATCATAATGTCATTGTTGGCAGGGCTATAGAGGAATAACTACTTAGATATGCTCATACAACTGCAAATAAATCTCCTAGAGGGCAGTAAAACAATCTCCATCAAAGTTATTTGCTGTGATCTGGTAATCTCATTTCTGGGAATTTATCCTACAGATAGATATACCTCTGCATTTCTGAAATGATGATTCATTGCAATATTATTTGTAATAGCAAAAGTCTGAAAACCACTAAAGTGTTTAGTAATGGGTGCATAGTATAAAGGTTAATTTAATGTTAACTTAACCGAGCTACAGGGTTCCCAGATATGTGGCCAAACATTCTGAGCATTACTGTGAAAGTATTTTGGATGAGATTAACACTTAAATCTTAATAGTGGTATTTTGGGGTCATATGGTAGACCTAATTTGAGATCTTTGAAGATTCTCCACATTTCTTTCCAAAGAGGCTGTATTAGTTTACAGTCCCACCAACAGTGTAAAAGTGTTCCCATCTCTCCATACCCATGCCAGCATCTGCAGCTTTGAGACTTTGTGATGGGACTAAACTTACTGGGGTTAGGTGGTTTGTCAGGGTGGTTTTGA
Source organism: Perodicticus potto (assembly GCA_963574655.1). Classification (NCBI taxonomy): domain Eukaryota; kingdom Metazoa; phylum Chordata; class Mammalia; order Primates; family Lorisidae; genus Perodicticus; species Perodicticus potto. The sequence continues at coordinate 20,789 of CAUYRH010126382.1, forward strand.
TTTGCATTTCTCTGATGATTAGGGATGATGAGCATTTTTTCATATGTTTGTTAGCCATTCACCTGTACTAAATAGACTTCTTCTTAATAAAGTATCACAAGAATGGAAAAGCAAATATCCAATGTATTCAATACTAATATGAAGGTAGCAGACGATCCAAAGCATGCCCATATAGGAGAAAAACTCATTTCAATTCAAGTTGGGGGGAGGAGTAGCAAAGAAGAAAGAGGCGGGTGGGGTGGGGGGGTTGGCCCACCTTTTGTGTATGGGACATGACCACAAGATGAACTCTACCTAACAAAACCAAGTATTTTGACCTGCTTGCTTATACCCTCACATTAACCTGAAATAAATTAAAAAAAAAAAAAACACTTAAATCAGTAGACTGGTAAAGTAGGTTTCCCTCCTTAATATAGATGGTCTTCAATCCCTCAGCTCAGTTGAAGGCCTGAATAGAACAAAAAGGCTGACCCTCTCCCAAGTAAAACAGATTTTCTCCTGCCTGACAACATGCAAATTGGGACACTGGCTTCTTCCTTCCTTCACATTTGAACTAAATATTGGCTCTTCTGGGTCTTGAGCCTGTTGGGCTCCAGACTGGAACTAAACCATTGGCTCACTCAGGGCTCCAGCTTGTAGACTGGCCCCACAGACCTGAGAACTTATCAACTTCCATAATCATATGAACCAATCCTTATAATAACCTCTTTCTGTATGTAGGTCAAGTATCTCCCTATTTGAAATGCTTGGGACAAGGGCAGCAACCATAGCACAGTGGTTATGGTGCTGGCCACACACACTGAAGCTGGTGGGTTCAAACCTGGCCCAGGCCAGCTAAACAACAATGACAACTGCCACAACAACAAAAATAGCTGGGCATTGTGGCAGGTGCCTGTAGTGCCAGCTACTAGAGAGGCTGAGGCAAGAATCACTTAAGCACAAGAGTTTGAAGTTGCTGTTAGCTGTGAAGCCACAGCACTCTACCCAGGAGAGACTCTGTCTCTACCTATAGTGAAACTCAGTCTCAAAAAAAAAAAAAAGAAAGAAAAGAAAAGAAAAGAAAAATAAGTGCTTGGGACAAGAAGTGTTTTGGATTTCAGGGGTTTTTTTGTTTGTTTGTTTGTTTCTTGATTTGGAATATTTTCATATATCTACTAGTTGAGCATCCCAAACCTAAAAATCAAAAATCTAAAATGCCCCTTTTTAGTGTCACATCATCATTTATGGGATTTTGGAATAATTCAGACTTTAGATTTTTGGATTCTGGGTGCTCAGACTAATACAACAGGGAATTATTGCATCAATTATAATACATATAACTCATTTTATTGCACTTCTCTTTCCTGAGCTTCACAAATATCAGTTTTTTTCACAGATTGTAGATTTGTGGCATCCTGCATGGAGCAAGTCTATTGAGACCATTTTTCCAACATTATATGCTCACTTTTTTCCCTTGTGTCACATTTCTGCAATTCTTGCAATATTTCAGACTTTTTATTATTATTTTATCTCTTATGGTCATCTGTGATCAATAACCTTTGATGTTACCATTGTAATTGTAACAACTCATACCCGTAGAAGATGGCAAACTTAATCAACAAAAATTGTATGTGTTCTGACCACTCCACTAACTGGCCATTCCTCCTCTCTATCCCACCATAGGCCTCCCTATTCCCTGAGATACAAAAATTTTGGAATTAGGCCAATTAATAACTTACAATAACCTCTAAAAGGTTAAAGTAAAAGGAAGAGCCACATGTCAAAAGTGAGATGGGCTGGAAGCTTGGCCAGTTCACCAAGTTGTGAATACAGGGGAAAAGTTCTACTGCTGTGAAACAGGACTGATAAGAAAGCGAAACAGCTTCATTGCTGACATGGGGAAAGTTTTACTGGCTTGGATCACTAGTCACAATATTCCCTTAAGCCAAAGTCTAATCCAGAGCAAGGCAGCCCAGGCCTGCCAAAACAGGAATGACAACTACAACCAAAAAAAAAAAAAAAATAGCCAGGTGTTATGGCGGATGCTTGTAGTCCCAGCTTCTTGGGAGGCTGAGAATCACTTAAGCCCAAGAGATGGAGGTTGCTGTGAGCTGTGATGCCACAGTACTCTACCAAGGGCAACATAGTGAGACTCTGTCTCAAAAAACAAAAGAAAAAAAAAGAAATTGCAGCCTATGTCCATACCACCCTAAATATGCCTGATATCATCTGATCTTGGACTAATCAGAGAAATTGCAGCAAATTATTCAGAAGATCTAGCTAACATAGTTGATGAATGGGGCAACACCAAACAACACATTTCAATGTAGACAAAACAGCCTTTTATGAGCCAATCCCATGTAGGACTTTCATTGCTATGGAAGAGAAGCCAATGAAGCCTGGCTTCAAGGCTTCAAAGGATGGGCTTTCTTGTTAGGAGCTAAAGCAGCTGGTGACTTTAAGTTGAATCCACTGCTCATTTACCATGCCAAAAATCCAAGGGCCCTAAAGAACTATGCTAAATCATCTCTGCCTGCACTCTATAAATGGAACAACAAAGCCTGGATAACAGTACATCTGTTTACAGCATGGTTTACTGAATATTTTAAGCCACGGGTTGAAACCAAACTGCTCAGAAAATAAGTTTTCTTTTAAAATATTACTGTCCATTGATAATGCATCTAGATAGTCACCACAAGCTCTGATGGAGATGCATGAGGAGATTAATGCCATTTTCATGCTTGCTAATACAAGCTCCATTTTGCAGCCCCATGCATTAAGGAGTAATTTCAACTTTCAAGGCTCTTTAGTTAAGAAATAAATGTTATAAAGTTATAGCTTCAGGCAGTGCCTGTGGCTCAGTGAGTAGGGCGCCGACCCCATATACCAAGGGTGGTGGGTTCAAACCCGGCCCTGACCGAACAACAACAAAAAAATAGCCGGGCCTTGTGGCGGGTGCTTGTAGTACCAGTTACTCAGGAGGCTGAGACAAGAGAATGACCTAAGCCCAGAAGCTGGAGGTTGCTGTGAGCCATGAAGCCATGGCACGCTACCAAGGGCGACAAAGTGAGACTCTGTCTCTAAAAATAAAAATAATAATAATAAGGTTATAGCTTCCATGGGTAGTGATTCTATCGATGGTATTGGGCAAAGGAAATTGAAAATCTTCTGGAAAGGATTTGCCATTCTACCAGTCATTAAGAACATTTATTCTTCGCAAGAGGAGGTCAAAATATCAACATTAACAGGAATTTGGAAGAGGTTGATTCCAAATCTCATGAATGATGTTAAGGAGTCCAAGACTTCAGTAGAGGAAGTCACTGCAGACGCTGTGGAAATAACAAAAGAACTAGAATTGGAAGTGGACCCTGAAGATGTGCATGGATTGCTGCAATCTCATGATAAAACTTGAATGGGGGGTGGAGGCAGGATGGCCAACTAGAGCCAGCTTTCCACAGAGGCTCCCATCTAGAAGGAGAGTTAAAGGACAGAAGTTTAGCAAGAAAGTGGATGGTTTGGATCTGAGCCAAGAGAGAAGGTTGAAGAATGCACACCAACCCTGCTGAGGTGAGCTGCAACCCCAAGAAGACAAACAAAAGGTACAAAATCCATCACCAAGTGGAT
>CAUYRH010126383.1:0-18281 GCA_963574655.1 Perodicticus potto
TGCAGGCACCTGCCACAATGCCTGGCCATTTTTTTGGTTGCAGCCGCCATTGTTGTTTGGCGGGCCCAGGCTAGATTCGAACCCGCCAGCTCAGGTGTACGTGGCTGGCGCCTTAGCCCATTGAGCCACAGGCGCCGAGCCCAGAAATAAATTCCAAGTGGACTAAAGACTCAAGTGTGAAAAATGAAACTCAAAGAAAAAAACAGATGAGTGTTTATCTAACCTTGGTGTGAAGGTTGGGGCAGCCTTTCTAGGGTTGGTATCAAAGGCAAAAACTTTAAAAGATGAATCCAATTTCCTATCTAAAAATATAAAACTTCTATCTACCTCGGGCTGGGCATGGTGGCTCACGCCTCTAATCCTAGCACTTGGGAGGCAAAGGTGGGTGGACTGCCTGAGCTTACAGGTTTGAGATCAGCCTGAGCCAGAGCGAGACCTCATCTCTAAAAATAGCCAGGCACTGTGGCGGGCACCTGTCATCCCAGCTACTTGGGAGGCTGAGGCAAGAGAACTGCTTAAGCCCAAGAGGTTTTTTTTTTGCAGTTTTTGTCTGGGGTCGGGTTTGAACCCACCACCTCTGGTATATGGGGCCAGCGCCCTACTCCTTTGAGCCACAGGCGCTGCCCTTAAGCCCAAGAGTGTGAGGTTGCTGTGAGGTGTGATGTCATGGTACTATACCAAGGGCTACAAAGTAAGACTCTGTCTCAAAAACAAAAAAACAAAAACCTTCTATCTATCCCTCTTTGTCCTGAAGTAAATTCCATGAAGATTTCCAGGTCTGATGCAACCTCTAATTCTTGGGCTTAAGCAATTCTCTTGCTTCAGTCTCCCAAGTAGCTGGGACTACAGAAACCCACCACAACACCCGGCTATTTTTTTTTTTTTTTTTTTGTAGAGACAGACTCTCACTTTATCGCCCTGGGTAGAGTGCTGTGGCGTCACACAGTTCACAGCAACCTCTAACTCCTGGGCTTAGGCGATTCTCTTGCCTCAGCCTCCCAAGTAGCTGGGATTACAGGCGCCCACCACAATGCCCGGCTATTTTTCTGCTTTTTGCAGTTCAGCCGAGGCTAGGTTTGAACCCGCCACCTTCGGTATATGGGGCTGGCTCCCTACTCGATGAGCCACAGGCGCCGCCCACACCCAGCTATTTTTTGTTGCAGTTATTATTGTTTAGCAGGCCCAGGCCGTGTTCAAACTCACCTGCCTTAGTGTATCTGGCCAGTGCCCTAACCACCGAGCTATGGGCACCAAGCCCATAGCTTTATGGAGTTTTCTCTGTCCCTGGCCCCTGCCAGCATGTTACTGTTTCAAGTTCTTAGAACTTAAAATCTTAAACACACATTCTCCATCTTTTCAAGAGGCTGGGACACAGGCAGGGCAAACAAACTTCCCTCTGCCTTGAAGACTGGCTAGAAGTGCAGGGGCAGGGAAGTGTGAAAGTGACCCCAGGCAATAGGTGGGCTCAGGAGAAGTAAAGGGGATGAACTCAGGGAGGATGTGTCAGGCTAGAAGTGCACGTGCTAAGCCCACTGGAACTCAAGAAAGAGGGCTGAGATAGATTAAGCCTTGGAATCTTCAGGATGTCAAGAGTATCATGCAATGAGGGCACCTGTTAGATGGGAAGCTAGTTCAGAGGCCTACGGGATCGCCTACAGGCATAGGGTAAAAACAGAGCTAGGATGAAAACCAAACAAAGACAGGGCCCCAGAAGCCACCAGAGCAGTGCATATAGCCTCCCTGGCCTCCTGGGGTCTCCCTGGCATAGCTGGTCTGCCTCTGCATTTGCCCACTGGATTTCAGAGGATCTTTTTCTCCTGCTAACAGAGAGCACTCCGAGAGCAGGGCAGCTCTAATTCACTGCCCTCCTCTATTCCTAGTGTCCAGCAAAGAGCTGTGCAACTAAGGTAACAGGATCAGGGAGGAGGTTCCCAGGCAGCTCACCTGCAAGGCCGTGCCTCCCAGGGCCCGCTGAGCACTCATGTTCAGTAATAGATCCAAGGCTGTCTGTGTGGCCATCTCAGCTGACTCCTCAGCTCCTGGGTGGGGTGGGACCCAAGCCTGACAAAGGGCTGAAAATCTGGTATCCAACACTACCCTCCCATCTTCCAGCCCACCAGTATGACCCTGCCACTGCCCCACTCCTTGAGCTCCTTCCCTTCCTCAGAGCTCACCTTGTTGGTAGATGATGGTGGTGCCACCCAGAGAGTCAGAACAGAGCAGCGAGGAGGTCTCAGGTGACTGGAAAGGTGCTGCCTCTGGGGGTATCTAGGGTAGGGATGTGACCATGTCTGAGACAGGGTGGCCTAGATTCAAGTGCCATTTACCAAGCACCTCTGATGTGTCAGGTGTTTATCTCACACATGTTGGTTTCTCTTCACCATCACTTTTCAGGATACACAAGCTTGATGCTACAGATGGATCAACTGAGGCTAGGAGAGTGACATGGCTGGCCTGAGATTCCACTTACGTAGCAGGGCTGCCGCTTGGACCCCAAAACTATCTGACTTCAGAGCCTCGGTTCTACCAACACTCTGTGCAGTCTGTCTTTCAGGAGTTAATGTGTCAGCTCACCAGGCAGGGACTTCTGCCTACCTATCCCTGAACCCCCCTCCCCTTGCTGACAAGAGCTCTGATTTTCATCAGGGAGGCAGCTACCCAGCTTCAAGACTATATTCCTCAGTGTTCTAAGAAACTTCTGATAAAATTCATGAGGGAGATAGATGGACAGATGGCAGGCATCCGTTCTGTCCTTCTCCCATTGCTTCCTCCTGCAACTACACTAGACCAGGAGACAACTATGAAGATGGGGCTTGGCACCCATAGCTTAGTGGTTAAGGCACTGGCCAGATACACCAAGGCAGGCAGTCGCACCCAGCCAAGGCCTACTAAACAATAATAACTGCAACAAAAAAACAGCTGGGCATTGTGGCAGGTACCTGTAGTCCCAGCTACTTGGGAGGCTGAGGCAAGAGAATAGCTTAAGCCCAAGAGTTAGAGGTTGCTGTGAACTCTGATGCCACACAGCACCCTACCAAGAGTGACATAGTAAGACTCTGTCTCAAAACAAACCAACAAACAAACAAAAAAAACACTGAGGTGAGTTCCTGAAGACCATAGATCTCCTACACCAGCCATGGCCTACAGAATTCTTCTATATGCAAGAATATTAAACTACTATCACAATTAAGCCACTGGTGTTCTCATTCTCTATTACTGACACTGGAAAACCATCCCTACCCTGAGCTTAGGGCTGATGTATCTGTGACTCAGCAGGTGTTTCCCACAGCCTAGAGAGGCAGGGATCATCTTATTGTACTTCAATGCAAATGAAGGTGTTGGGGCTGGGAGAGGTGGCATCACATTATCATCCTGGCCCATGCTCCTAACCTTCTATGTGATGCAGGCTTGTCTGACTTTACCTCAGGAGGTCCTGGAGGGCTGGGAGGTGGCCCAGGGGCCACACTATGCTGCTGCTTCAGCTCCTCAATCTGCTGCAGAGAAAAGAAGGGGCGGCGGCGGGAGGGGGGATCCTCGGGGTGGCGGCGCCCCCATTCCTCAAAGCTGCTTGCATGTCGGCACCGTACGTGGAGGCGAAGATTCTTCTTGTGCCTCGTGCTAAAGTGGCAGTACTCACAGGCAAAGGGCTTGGCCCCTGTAGACATATGTTACAGGAGGCTGGTATACACCACCCCCGCCACCCCACCCCCCGGGAGACTCTCCTGATCCGAAGGACCTCTCCAACTGATTCACTTCCAATGATTCATCCCTATGCTTAGGCAGACAGATGCTGCTATCCATTTTGGTGGGCCAGGACTAAGACAAATCAGAGCCACCTCCATAACCACAACCTTCCTATGAAAGTAGCCCACTGAGTGGGAGTCTGAGCTCAGGTCAGAGTGAACACACACATGGGAAATTCTCTTTACACATGAAGGATGTGGGTTGTTCCCAAGGGCAGGGCTCTAAGCAGGAAGAAAGATAAGAGCTGAGTCTCCAATGAGGGGGTGCAGGGAGTTGAAGGGCATTGGGGTAGGGTTGGGTGTGCTGAGCCTGACCTGTGTGCTTAACAGCCACATGGGACAGCAAGAAGTCCTCTCGGAAGGTGCGATAGGGACAAAAGCTGCATTTGAACGGCTTATCACTAACATGGGACAGCTGGTGGTTCAGCAGTGCCTTCTTGTCCTCACAAATAAACTCACAGAACTCGCACTTGAACCTGGTGGCAGTTAGAGGGATAGAAGCTCAGAGCTGGGCAAAGGGTTGCTCACACACCCAGAGGCCTCCTAGGGGATGTACCTGCGGTTGGCGACAGCCTGGATGTGCGTGAGAAGGTGCATTTTGAAGGTGTAGCGCTTCTTAAATGACTTTCTACACTGCAAGGGGAGTGAGGTTAGCTGGGGGTCACCCAGGGAAGACCCTCACCCCCACACCCAGCCTGGCCCTTGGCTGCCACCCACTTTGTCACACATGTGGGGCTTCTCAGTGCTGTGCGTCTTCATGTGCTGTGTGAGTCTCTTTTGCATGGGGTACACACGGCCACACACAGGACAGGGGAAAGAGCTCAGCTTTGGGGTCTGGAAGGCAGAGAAAGTGCCAGATAGAGAGAGAAGGGGAGAAGGAAGGTGAGTCTTCTCCTCCTACCCCAACCCCTATAAGCAGCCCCCAGGCAGGCTCTGTTCCCAGGTCAGTGCCCAGACTTACCGGATCTGGCCTCTTCTTCCTGTGGGGAAAAAGGCCCGGGGGTTAGACCACAGCTTCCCTAAGCCCACTCCAGACCCTCACATGCTGACTAGACCCAGTCTCAGCCCTAAGCACCCTTCCTCTCCACCTAAGCCCCTCTCTCTCAGAACAGAGCTTTCCCAACTGAGTTAACTGAGGAAAATGCTAAAAGGCACGCTGTAAATAACATTCTGCACTCAACTGCATTTGGGAAATGGTTCTTTCTCTCTCAAGCATACAATGCATTTGCATATTGAAGACTCTGAAAATAAATAAAGGCTCTAACAAGTCCTATAGGAAAGACAGCTGTCAAACAGGTATTCAACCTGGCGACCCTAATCTTATTTGACCACAGAACTCCTCCTTTAAAAAAAAAAAAAAGAAAGAAAGAAAGAAAGAAGAGATCCTATAAGCATCCACGAGATTTGGATTTTCCACAGACATAGTTTGAGTCATTGTCTTTGTGGATCTCTGCATCCAACCTCTGCTAACACATAACCCCCCTGTGGAGTTAACTCCTTCCTGAAACTACAGATCGATCTACAGTTCAGTGAGCAATCCTTAGGAGCCTAGGGGTTTTGTTGCTCTTTATCCTAGGTCTGTTCTCTCAGCGCCAACTGACAGGAGCATAGGGACCTGGATTCCAGAAGATCTTTTTTTTTTGAGACAGAGCCTCAAGCTGTTGCCCTGGGTAGAGTGCCGCGACGTCACAGCTCACAGCAACCTCCAAATCCTAGGCTTAGGTGATTCTCCTGCCTCAGCCTCCCGAGCAGCTGGGACTACAGGCGCCCACCACAACGCCCAGCTATTTTTTTGTTGCAGTTTGGCCGAGGCTGGGTTTGAACCCACCACCCTCGGTATACTGGGCCAGTGCCCTACCCATTGAGCTATAGGCACCGCCCCCAGATCTTTGAATAATTACGAGCCTCTTTAGATACACAATTTCCTCCAATCTTTTCAACAACTGTCCCTGTTTTACAGATGAGAACTAAAGTTCGTATCAGGGAAGAGAATGACTGGGGACCTCGAGGCCCTGCTACTGCTCTGTTCTGAGCCACTTGATCTGGGATGAATTGCCTCGTTTTTTCTGATCATACCTGCAATATGCAGCGACAGGGGCTGGCCCAGAGCAGGTGCTCAGGAGGAATGAACTGTGGTTATTCTGAGCCCCCACTTTGTCACCCTACCCACCCACCCACTCACTGACCGGTCCCTGCTGTGTACAGCTGCGTGCCGGATGACGTCCTTTCGGTAGACACTGGTGTAGCTGCACTCATCACACTTGTAGGGCTTGCTGCCCACATGGTTGAACATGTGTTCCTGGAGAAAGGCAAAAGAAGTAGCCTGGGCCTTGGCTTCCCCTCCTACCTAGGGTTGGTGTGAGAGCAGGCTCACAGAACAAAGGAGTGGGCAGCAGACCCGGCGGCAAGGGTTGAGGCCTCTGAAGGCTGGGGACTTTCCCCAGCAAGGGCACCCACTCTGCCAGGTTCTCTACTGCCTTGCTATTGACAAAGAAGGAAACCCAGGCTCAGGGTGAAGGGACCTTGTGGATGGCAGAGTTTGGGGCTGAACCCGTGCAGGGTGGCTCCATAGCCCATCCGTCACTGTGCTAAGGGGCACCTTCCCTGCAGAACCCAGAGCACTATGTGCACAAAGAACAGAGCTCCGACTCCTCCTACACGTGAGCCAAGCCACGTTACAGATTCTTGGGTCAGTAAAATGGGACTATCTACACCTACAACCTCACTGGGCTGTAAGAGAATTTGACTATCGAGGTACTAGATGAAAGACGGGTTCAGGGCTGCCACAGAACCCCAAGGCACCTCTGGGTTAAGAAGAAAAAGGAGCCCTATTCTTTAGACACATTACTGCCATCTGCTGGAAAGCTTTCCAACAGACTGAATCAGATGAAGCCAGAGTTCTCCAGCCAGGTGCCAGTCTGCAGTGGTGAACTAGCAAATCTACGATGACCACAAAGTGCAGTGCCATCGTGGACAGCAGCCCTTCACAGGCCCCTTCTGCATATTCCTGCAGGGCTTGAAAAGCTAAGCCTTCTGCAGCATGCAGAGAACTCCACTCTCCCCTACTGCCACCTTCATCCTCTCTGGTGCCTGGGCCCCCAGGCTGCTATACCTTGAGTGAGGACCAGCGGCGGGAACGATAGCTGCACTGCAGGCACTTGAAGAGCTGGGGGTCCCCGGCTTCATGGGAGCTGACGTGGAAGCGCAGGTCCTCGTGGGACAGGAAACGAGAGCCACAGATGCGGCACAGGAAGGGCCTCAGGAGTGGTTTGGGCGACTTGTAATAGTACCTGCCAGGAGAGTGTCAGGAGACTCCTTGGGCTCCCAAGGAGCCCTGGGGGCCTGCCACCTGTCCCATGCCCATTCCACGTACTTGCGGTATTTCTTGCCTAAGAAGTGCCTGGAGGGACGACCACGGCGGCGAGGCAGGGCGTCAGGCTCATCCTGGCAGGAGGGTGCTGCGTTCTCTGCATCTGACTGACTCACTCCAGATTCCACAGGGGCCCTGCTAGCCTTGCCCAGGGCCACCAGCTGTCCAGGACCTGAGGAGCTAGGAGCTTCAGGATCTTGTAGCTCCAGAGGGCTCTGTCCATTTTGGGAACTCACTAGAGGCTCTTCTTCCACACCTGCCACAGACATCCTAGGTCACAAGTCAGCTACAGAGTAGCACTCTGGAGGCTGAGGCGGGTGGACTGCCTGACCTCAGGAGTTCAAGACTACCCTAAGCCAGAGCAAGACCCCCCTCTCTAAAACTAGCTGGGTGGCTTGGTGCCTGTAGCTCAGTGGCTAGAGCACCAGCCACATACACTGGAGCTGGCGGGTTCGAATCCAACCTGGGCCAACTACAACCAAAAAACAGCCAGGTGTTGTGGTGGACGCCTGTAGTCCCAGCTACTTGGGAGGTTGAGGTAAGAAAATTGATTAAGCCCAAGAGTTTAAGGTTGCTGTAAGCTGTGACACTATGGTACTCAACTGAGGGCAACATAGTGAGACTGTCTCAAAAAAATAATAATAAAATAAAATAAAACTAGCTGGTGTTGTAGAAGGCGCCTGTAGTCCTAGTAACTGGGGAGGCTGAGGCACAACAGGATCACTTGAGCCCAAGAGTTTGAGGTTGCTGTGAGCTATGACACCACAGCACTCTACCCAGGGCAACAAAGTGAGATATCTCAAAAAAACAAAAAAACAAATCAGCCACAGATATGGATAGGTAGGCCAGCGGCCAGCCAACCAGTCAGCCTCAGATCACTGATGGGCCCTTCCGGTTGCTGGATAGCTGCAAAAAGCTTGTGGTCCGAGGGCAGTGTGGATACCATATCCCCTCCTACAGCTGACGGATGCTGTCTGGAGCAACAGCAGAGCGGGGACCTCTTGGGGTTTGACATGACACCAACTTACTGTGCATTCCGAGATAGAACCATCCCCTCCCAAAGTCTCATTTGCTCCATCTGTCAAACAGAGGCCATATCCTTAGTGTCCTTAAAGGAATAGTCTAAAGCTTAAATGATAGTGGGGGCTCGGCGCCTGTGGCTGAACGGGCTAAGGCGCCAGCCACGTACACCTGAGCTGGCAGGTTCGAATCCAGCCCGGGCCTGCCAAACAATGACGGCTGCAACCAAAAAAATGGCCGGGTGTTGTGGTGGGCACCTGTAGTCCCAGCTACTTGGTAGGCAGAGGCAAGAGACTCGCTTTAGCCCAGGAATTGGAGGTTGCTGTGAGCTGTGATGCCACAGCACTCAATCCAGGGTGACAGCTTAAGGCTCTGTCTCAAAAAAAAAAAAAAAAAAAGAAAGAAAAAAGAAAAGAAACAATAGTGGGGCTTGAACATTGGTGTTCCCCAGGGAGGCTGGGTGGCTGAAGGATAGAGGGGAGGGAGAAGATTTTGCTTATGTACTTGCAAACCTCTGGAAATTTGAACAATCTAAATGTGCTACCTCTTTAAAAACATCAACAATATTTAAATATATAATACTGTACTTTAAAATTAACAAGGACGCAGACAATGCTGGTAACATCCTGTTTCCTGATTGGGGTACTTGGTTATATGGATGTGTTCACATTTTGGTTATACTGATGTGTTTACCTTGTGAACACTCCTTGGCCTGTGCAGGATATGTGTTGATTTTCCCCTTATTTACCTCAGTGAAAAGTTATTATTATTATTATTTTTTTGAGACAGAGCCTCAAACTGTCACCCAGGGTAGAGTGTCGTGGTGTCAAAGCTCACAGCAACCTCCAACTCCTGGGCTTAAGCGATTCTCTTGCCTCAGCCTCCCAAGTAGCTAGGACTACAGGCGCCCATCTCAACGCCTGCCTATATTTTGGTTGTAGTTGTCATTGTTGTTTGGCAGGCCCGAGCTGGATTCAAACCTTCCAGCTCTGGTGTATGTGGCTGGTGCCTTAGCTGCTTGAGCTACAGGTGCCAAGTCAGTGAAAAGTTATTTTGAAAACGAGATCAAAGAACTTAACAATCCCTCCAAATTGCATGTACATAAAAAGCTACCATGAGCCTTTTTGTATATGTTTAACTCTTATGATAATTCTAAAAGGCAGGTGCTATTCTCACCCTCCATTCCAGCAAGGGAATGGGAGATTCAAAATGACCTGCTCCTCGACAAACAGACTGTAGGCTGTAGAGGTGGCACATGGGTCCACCTCATGACTGGGTCCCAGCCTGCAATGCACTAAGTCAGTGAGCTTTGGATAGCGTCTCAGGACTCAGACTTATTTCACTGTCCTCATTTGAGTAACATATATATATATATATATGTTTTGAGACAGGGTCTCACTGTTGCCCTTGGTAGTGTGCCATGGCATTACAGCTCACAGCAATCTCAAACTCTTGGGCTTAAGCGATTCTCTTGCCTCAGCCTCCCAAGTAGCTGGGACTACAGGTGCCCGCCACAACGCCCGGCTACTTTTTGGTTGTACTTGTCATTGCTGTTTGGCAGGCTCAGGCCAGATTCAGCTCTGGTGTATGTGGCTGGCACCCTAGCAGCTGAGCTACAGATGCCGAGCCTCATTTCAGTAATATTTAAAATGTATCTTACTAGTTCAGTCACAAGATCAAAATTTTCTTTTGCTATAACAATTCATCAATGAAAACTTACATAAAGCGGAGATATTGTTTCTTGAGTTACAAGGAGGCTTACAGGGCACCCCAGTTTGAGACTGCTACTCTGCAGGGCATACCGGTTCCCCAGAGCTCCAGAGAAACACACAGAGGGTGAGGCTACCCCGTGACCTACCCACACAGGCCCCTCCCATGAGGGGAGGGGATCACTTGAACCCAGAGGTTTCAAGTCTCACCATCTGGGAGGTCTGAGGTCTCTAAGCGAGGCAGCTTTCGGGGCCGACCAGGCCTCCTTCGGGGTCTTGGGGTACTGGGGGTGGGGCGCTGGAGTCGTAGCTGCCGGCCCCGGGGCTCATCCTCGGCTGGATTATAGTCGCTGTCCTCTGTGGGGATAGTAAGATAAGGGGGGACAGTAGTTAGACCTGTCCTTTCAGCCCCAACCCCTGGCTCACCTCCTCTGGGAAGAGGACCTCTTCCCCACCACTGCCCATTCCTCCTTCAAGCCCATGGCGACTCGCCCTCCAGACTATGAGCATCCCTCCCTGAGCACCCACCACCAGCTCATATGGCACCATTATGTGAATTAGAAAGAGATGCCCCTTCCTCAAGACACTTGGCAGCCACTGTTGGAAACAGTCAAGTCTACAAATCCTATTATTGCCCTACCCTACCCCAAACAAGGGCTACTAGCCACTATTAATCACTTGAAATAGACCTAGTCCTTGGGTGGCACCCATAGCTTAGTGGTTAAGAAGCCGGCCACGTACACGGAAACTCGCGGGTTCAAATCGAGCCCAGGTCAGCTGAAACAGTGACAATTGCCATAACAAAAAAAGAGCCAGGAATTGTGGTGGGCATCTGTAGTCCCAGCTACTTGGGAAGCTGAGGCAAGGGAATCGCTTAAGCCCAAGAGTTTGAGGTTGCTGTGACACCATGGCACTCTACCCAAGGTGACAGCTTGAGACTCTGTCTCAAAAAAAAAAAAAAAGAAAAAGAAAAGAAATATGCTAGTCCAAACTGAGATCTGATTAAGTGTAAAATGCATAATGAATTTCAAAAAGTTAGTATAAAAAAAAAAACAAGCTGGCTCGGCGCCTGTGGCTCAGCGGGCTAAGGCACCAGCCATGTACACCTGAGCCGGCGGGTTCGAATCCAGCCCGGGCCCGCCAAACAACAATGACGGCTGCAACCAAAAAATGGCCAGGCGTTGTGGCAGGTGCCTGTAGTTCCAGCTACTTGGGAGGCGGAGGCAGGAGACTAGCTTGAGCCCAGGAATTGGAGGTTGCTGTGAGCTGTGATGCCACAGCACTCTCTCCAAGGTGACGGTTTGAGGCTCTGTCTCCAAAAAAAAACAAGCTTCACACAGGCTTAAAAAATGATATTTAAAAAAAGAGAAAACAGGCTGTGTGTGGTAGCTCATGCCTGTAATCCTAGCACTCTGGAAAGCTGAGGTAGAAGCATCCCTTGAGCTCAGGAGTTCAAGACCAGCCTCAGCAAGAGCAAGATCCCATCTCTACTAAAAAGAGAAAAAATTAGCAGGGCATTGTGGTGGGTGACTGTAGTCCCAGCTACTCAGGAGAGTGAGGCAGGAGGATCACTTGAACCCAGAGGTTTGAGATTCCTGTGAGCTAAGGTGAGGCCATGGCACTCTAGCCTGGGAAACAAGAGTGAGACTCTGTCTCAAAAACAAAAACAAACAAACAAACAAACAAAAAACACCTAAAAATTTCTAAAATCAACTGAATATTGAAATGATAAAATATTTTAGATATATAGGTAAATAAAATATATGAATAAACTTAATTTCACTTTTTCCATTTTTTTTTTTTTTTGAGACAGAGACTCAAGCTGCCTGGATAGAGTGCCGTGGCATCACAGCTCACAGCAACCTCCAATTCCTGGGCTCAAGTGAGTCTCCTGCCTCCGCCTCCCAAGTAGCTGGGAACACAGGCGCCCACCACGACGCCTGGCCATTTTTTTTTGGTTGCAGCCATCATTGTTGCTTGGCGGGCCTGGGGCTGAATTCGAACCCACCAGCTCAGGTGTATGTGTCTGGCGCCTTAGCCCGTTGAGCCACAGCTGCCGAGCCTCACTTTTTCCTTTTTACATTTAACATGGCTACCAAGAAAAGTACACATGTACTTTTGTTTACATTGTATTTGTGTTGGACAAGTGTAAACAGGGCCCCCTTTTGGCCTTTTTCAGTGTGTAGCCTGCACAACTGCACACAGAGATTGGTCCCAGTGACAATCTCTTCTGCCTAATACTGGAAGCACCTATGGGTGTGTCTGTGCCAATTGCTCCTTTCTGGCCCTCCATGTGGGTGGAGAAGAGCTCAGTGCATATTTATATATGGGAGGGAGGACAGCAGGTCTAGGAACCCTAGTGGCCTACCCTCTAGGTCATCAATGGCGCCAGCATCTACAATGTCATCATCATCCTCCTCTTCTGGCCTGTCTTCCTCCTGGGTCTTGGTTGAGGTGCCCCACTTCCGCAGACGTCCCTTTTTACCAACTGCTGCTACTGCTGCTGCTGCTGCTAGGGGGTGGGGGGGGGGGGTGAGACATGCTTGCCATGTCTGGCTCTCAGCACCCACCCCACCCCTGAAGCCCAAGTTGGATAGGCACCTGGACGGAAGTGCCGCTCCCGCATGTGGCGCAACAGCGTGGCCTTGGTGCTGCTCCGGTACTGGCACATCTTACACTTGAATTGCTGCACCACCACTACCTCCATCATGGCCTCCAGGCTCTGCAGGTCCGGCTCCTCGGGACCAGAGACTGAGGGTGGCTGTGCTGGAGAGCTAGGCCCACCCTGTGCCTCCTCAGGTGGCTCTAGGCACGTTGATGTGGAGGTGGGGCCATCAGCCAGGGCCTCAATTGCTGCCAGGCTGTGGGCTAGAGTGGAACTGGACATTGGTGATGTCATGGGGGCACCTGGTGGTGGGGAGGAGGTTAGAGGCGAGGTTAAATGGAGGTCAGGACTGGCCACAAACTATAGCTACCCCTCTCAAGCAGGCCAGGAAGTCCAGAACCAAACTCCCCACCACAGGCCTCCTCACCAATAGGAAAATGAAGGCCCAGAGCAATGAATAATCTGCCAAGATCACATGGAATGTGGGGCAGAGCCTGTCCTCTCCCAGTCTCCTGCCCATTGTAGGCCTCCCTGGGTCTGGCACCTAGGGTCTTACCATCATCTGGGCCCTGTAGGATCAGGTATCGCGTGGTCTCAGCCCCGCCATCCTCAGCACTGGTCACAGTGATACAGCCTGGGCAGACATGAAGAGGGGTCACACCTGGGCAGGGGATTCTTAGCTATAGGCCCACCCCACAGGCCCCACTTATTCTGGCTCATCAGTATAACTGCAAACCAGCTGTGTTGCCCCTCAGAGTCCCAGCTGCCTGCCTTAGCAAGGTCTGCTGTGAGGGACATGCCGGCTCTATAGCCAGCCCACAGTGATACAGGCAGCCATGGCTGCCCCACTAACCCTGAAAAGTCCTCTTTCCTCTCTAAACTTCCTCAAAGTCAAGGCCCACTTCCCACACTGCCTTCTTAGGGTTGGCTTCCTAGGGCTTAAAAAGGTGCTATGGCCTCTATACTTGTTGATAACACATGTAGTAGATACAGTGTGGTATTAGGAGTATAAGCTCAGGTCGGAGCTCACAGCTCAACACAGTCATTCCATGCTGGTGACAATGGCTAAGTTGTTTTGTCTCCTCAGTGCCTCAGATCTGTCATCTGGACTATGAGGATAACAACAGCATCTACCTTTTGGGGCTACTAGGAGGATTAAATGAACTATTATAGGTAAGGTGGGAACAGCTCCCAGCACAAAGTAAGCAATAACTGTTTCTACTTTTTATTGTACTATGCTAAGAACTTCAGTGCAATGTCTCATTAAATCCTCATGTCATTTACCACTATGCGACAATGTTGCTGTTCCCACTTCACTCACTGGCACTCAGGCACTCAGCGTGGGAAGGTGATCTGCTTGAGTTCACACAGCTATCTTCTGGACCCTGCAGGGAAGCCCTGTGGGGCTCTCAGTCTGACTTACTCTGGATGAGGTCAGGGCCAATGGTAGACTCAATGATCTTGTCGATGGCTGAACCCAAGTCCGAGGAGGAAGCTGTGCAGTCAGACACCAGCATGTTGTGGTCTGGGAGTGCACTGGAGTGGACTCGAGCTCGAGGGCCACCTGTCACTCCCACCACTGGCCCATGGGACACAGACGATGAATCAGGGAGGTAGCCATGAGGCAGGGAGTCTGTACTTGAGCTACTCTCAGACACCTCCTCCTAGGGGCAAGAAATAGAGAGGGAAGGAGTTCAGGGGCCAGGGAAGGGGTAGGGCAAGCAGCCTGCCAGCTCCCACTTGCCAGATAGAGCTCTCTAGCCCAAGGACAAGGTGAGTGGAGCGACCCACACCCTCAACCCCACTGAGGACTAGTGGGAGACACCTTCCAGTCACAGAGTACCCCAAGAAAAAGTTCCAGGGTCCCTAATTCTGGTCAGGGGCTACCCTAAAATAAAGGAAGCTTCATACTACAGCCAGGAGGAGCTATTTTTCTTTCTTTGTTCTTTTTTTTTTTTTGAGACAGAGTGTCACTATGTCGCCCTCAGTAGAGTGCTGTAGTGTCACAGCTCACAGCAACCTCAAACTCTTGGGCAGAAGTGATTCTCTTGCCTCAGCCTCCCAAGTAGTTGGGATTACAGCACTTGCCACAATGCCGTTGCTATTTTTGTTGTTGTTGTTGTCACTGTTGTTTAGCAGGCCTGGGCAGATTCGAACCCACCAGCCCTGGTATATGTGGCCAGCGCCCTAACCACTGAGCTACGCCCCAAGTCCAGGAGGAGCTATTTTTCATTTAGCTTTTGCATACATTAATTCACTCTAAATCTCTTCCCAGCAGCACCCCAAGCTAACTTACACCACTTAGTTGTACTTCTTCTAGGAAGACAACCCTGACCCCCATAGCCAAGTTAGGACTTCTTTGTCTTCAATGCCACAGCAGCTGGTGTCCCCCCATCATACTCTGTTCGCTCTGCACAGTAATGCCCTGAGTTCCAGGCTGTACATTCCACAAAAGCCTGTACCAAACCTCAAACCTCTCTTGTCCACTGCTGTATCCTAGGGTCCACCACAAACTGGGCACATGGTCGGCCCATCCCTGCTGGACCTCAAGTAAGGACCCCAGCTGTGTACCTCTGTCAAGTGATGTCTTGACTATGATCATTGCCTTGCAGATTACAAGGGCCATCACTTGCCGAGTGCTTTCTATGTGCTGAGCACTGTTTTAACTGCTTTTCATTTCTTAATTCATTTAATCTCCCAGAAAATTCTATGAGGCAGTTATCATTCTAGCTTTACAAATAAGAAAACTAAGAGCCAGAAGTTGGGTAACTTGCTCAAGATTATAGAGCTCAGAAGTGGCAGAGCCAGAAAGAAATGGTTTACAAAGTGTTTCCGAGAAAATGTCTGGCAGTAGCTCATAACCCAGCATCCTTGGAAACAGGTATTCCTGCTCCATTTTTACAGACAGAAAGACTGAGGCTCAAAGAGGTCTTCCTGGACCTCGGTAATTTTGCCTCCTTTGAACTGGAGGCAGAGGCAAGACTTGAACCTGCCTCTGTGTGAGGACTGTGTGTAGTACACTAGCTAAGACCATAGCCTTGAATTGGATCCTGGCTCTGTCTGCATTCTGTACCTGGGTTTCCTTTTCTGTAAGATGTGGAAAAAAATGGTAGAGCTTACAAGTTATAAAGCTGAAATGAGAAAACTCTTGTTAGGGGCTTGCCAGGGCGCATGGATCACAGTAAACCAAAAAACAACTATTAGCTACAAACAAGCCTTGCTGGCTGCTTTCTCTTGTCTGCCGGGCACTACTCCTCCTGGTCCCTGTCTCCGCCCATGCTGTCCAGCCAGGTGCATACCTGAGAGCCATTGCCACGGTCTGAGCTTTGCCCCACGCCGGAGTCGTCAGCTTCTGCCTGTCCTGAGGCTGCTGCCGCGTCGCTACTGTCGGCAGACACCGCTTCGGAGGTCCCCACACCCAGGCCACTCTCAGAAGGCTCCTCTGGCTGGCCAGGCCGAGGGGCCGCGTCGCTACTGCTCTCCACCTCGCTCTCCTCCATCGGCTTAGGGTGCCGCCTGACAGGAGGGCGCGGGGTCTAGCGCCTTCACTCTGGGAGAGGAAGTGACCTGGGCTGGAACAAGCGAGCCATCTCCCTGGCCCACCCAGCTGCACCCTTGCACCCATTTTGCAGATGCAAAGACTGAGTCTCCTACAGGGCGGGGTTTAGTCGTGTATTCAAAGAGAAGCTCCGGAAAAAGTGGACGGAGAAGGCTTGCCTCCCCAGGCTCGGGCCCTTCCCCGGGATGGTGGTCAATGACCGGTAATTTTGACCCTTTCTCTCGCCCCCACGGTTCCCAAGCAGTGGTTCGCTCTATGGGTCTCTTCCAGGCTCAGTGGTTCAGCCTGTCGAGCCCCGAATCCCCCCGGTACAGAATCGGTGGTACAGCCCGCAGGCCCCCTGGGTCAGTGGTTCGCTCCCCTCCTCCCCGGGTTCCCCTGCGGAGGGGGGCTGACAGAGACGGTCTCGGGGCCTGGCGACTCGGGGCTGTCCCCGGCGCTGCCTGTGCTCCAGGCCCGACGCCATCTTGTGGCGGCGCCCGGTTTCCGCGCAGGCAAGTGCGAGAGCAACTAAAGGGCCTGGGACCCCGGGGCCCTGTTCGGACAGCCCCGCCGGCCCGGGACCTCGCCGCGGGGTATCCCCGCAGTGTGACCTCACCCCACGGCAGGGTACAGTTGGGTGGTCTGACTCTATCCGGCGCTCACCCGAGCCTTTCGTAGCCACGTTCCTCCCTGACTCCGGCATCGACGAGGTCGCCATCCTCTATCCCCCGCTGCGGAGGAACCCATCGGCCGACTGTAGGCCGGAACTACTTCCTTCGCTGGCCCGGGGAAAGACAGATTTCCAGTGTTCTGGAAGGTCGGTCCGAGGCCCTAAAACCATAATCAGTTCCGAAGAGATTCCAGGGTTTTTTATGTTATCTAGTATGGGCGACAAGATCCACTCTGGGTTGGAGACTACTTTCTGCCGTGCGGAGGGTTACATAGGAAGTGGTACGTGACGTCATTCTGGGTCCCTTTCCCTGGGCCGCAGGGCTGGGTGCGGCAAAGGCCGACCTTGCTCTCCTGGGCGTGGTTGCCTATGGAGCCTGGCCACGCCCCTCCTGAAACGGCTCTGAAAAGCTTGCGTTCTACCGGGGCCTTGGCCTGGCAGAAGGGTTAATGTAATCATAATTTTGCTTGCCTCGTTGCGGATTACTTAACGCTATTCTTGAACCTAATCGAATCCTGCCTCCATTAGATTTGATGTGTGCTAGCGTGAGGGGAGTCTATAATTCTTGTGCAAATGGAGAAACTGAGGCCCGGAGATGGGAAGGGCTAGTCTAAAATCACATCACGGAGACGTAGAAGACAAATCGGGATGGCCAGGGTCAGGGAAATAGGAGTTAATGACCCTGACTTTTGTATATGTATTTGTTACATGAATTGTAACAAATTCATCTTGTCTTGGAGATCAAGACATCCCGCACAGCTATGCTCTATTCAATGTTGACGTATTTAAAAGCCGTAAGAAACAGGTTGCCTTTCCTCTTGGACGCCCAAATGCCACTTACTGTTTAAGGCTTTTGTAATATTTGCAGTACAAGAGCAGTAGAGATGGAGTAAGGTGCCTTGGCTTTGTCCCTAAATCACTTGTGTTGCACAATTTATTTTCCTCAATTGAAGAAAATAAAAATTGACCATAGAGAAAGCTATGTGAAGACCCAGTAGGCAGAGATTAGGGTTATGCTGCTTTAGGCCAAGGAATGCCCGGAGCTACCCGAAGCTGGAATAAGCAAGATAGGATGTTCTTTAGGGCCTTCAGAAGGAATATGGACCTATGGACAGCTTGACTTTGGAATTCCGAGATTTAGAACTCTGAGAGAATAAATTTCTTTAAATAAATAAATTTGTTTTAAGCCACACCCTCCCCCAAAATACAAATTTGGGGGAAAAGAATCTCCAAAACTCCTATAGAAAAAAACCTATTAAAAAGGACAAAGGGTGCTTTGAGTTGTTATTTGCGTGCATCAGAGTATGAGTATGGGCCTTTCCTACGGAGGGCTCTGGGTCACAAGGACATTAAAATGGACCATTGAGAAAAAAGATGTAGAGGACAAGAGCTAAGAGAGAAAGGGTGGGGAATGTGCCAGGCACTGTATGTGTGCTTTGCTGCTTCATGGTATCTTTTTTTTTTTTTTTTTTTTTTTGAGACAGAGCCTCAAGCTGTCACCCTGGATAGAGTGCTGTGGCATCACAGCTCACAGCAACCTCCAATTCCTGGGCTCAAGCGAGTCTCCTGCCTCCGCCTTCCCAGTAGCTGGGACCACAGGTGCCTGCCACAATGCCTGGCCAT
>CAUYRH010126386.1:0-16230 GCA_963574655.1 Perodicticus potto
ATTACAGAAACAATCAAAAATCTTCCAACCAAAAAATGCCCTGGTCCGGATGGCTTCACACCAGAATTCTATCAAACCTTCAAGGAAGAGCTTATTCCCATACTTCAGAAATTATTCCAAAAAATTGAGGAGGAAGGAATCCTCCCCAACACGTTCTATGAAGCAAACATCACCCTGATACCAAAACCAGGAAAAGACCCAACTAAAAAGGAGAATTTCAGACCAATTTCACTCATGAATATAGATGCAAAAATTCTCAACAAAATCCTAGCCAATAGATTACGGCTTATCATTTAAAAAGTCATACATCATGATCAAGTAGGTTTCACCCCAGGGATGCAAGGCTGGTTTAACATACGCAAGTCCATAAACATTATCCACCATATTAACAGAAACAAAAGCAAAGATCATATGATCCTCTCAATAGATGCAGAAAAAGCATTCGATAAAATCCAACATCCTTTTCTAATTAGAACACTGAAGAATATAGGCATATGTGGCACATTTCTGAAACTGATTGAAGCTATCTATGACAAACCCACAGCTAATATTTTACTGAACGGAGTAAAACTGAAAACTTTTCCTCTTAAAACTGGAACGAGACAAGGTTGTCCTCTGTCACCATTACTATTCAACGTAGTGCTGGAAGTGCTAGCCAATACAATTAGGCAAGACAAGGAAACAAATGGTATCCAAATGGGAGCAGAGGAGGTCAAACTCTCCCTCTTTGCTGACGGCATGATCTTATACTTAGAGAACCCCAAAGACTCTACCACAAGACTCCTGGAAGTCATCAGAAAATACGGTAATGTCTCAGGATATAAAATCAATATCCTCAAGTCAGCAGCCTTTGTATATGGCAATAACAGTCAAGATCAGAGGCTAATTATTTAGCATTTCTAATGTTCTAGGCAACTTTCCAGGTACATGGGTATAGGGATGGGACCTTGAGAGACAGATCCAAGCTTTCATAATTTAAGTTCTAGTAAGATTGATAAAGGATACAACATTCGTGTTGAATGATAACTGTGACGAAAAGAATAGAAGGAAATAGTGAGGATTAAGAAGGAAAGAAACGCTAGTTTAGGGCGGCTCCTGTGGCTCAAAGGAGTAGGGCACCAGCCCCATCTATCGGAGGTGGCGGGTTCAAACCCGGCTCTGGCCAAAAACTGCAAAAAGAAAACCTAAACGCTGCTTTACAAGACATAAAAACCATTCTGTATGCTGGGTGGAGAAGTGGATCGTGTGGGATGCATGTTAAAGCAAGGAGGATAGTTAAGAGGCTCTCGCAATAGCCTAAGTAGAGATAATAGCTGCCTGAACCATTGTGGCAAGAGTCAGAATGCAGGGAAACAGTCTGATTCAGGACATGTTCTGAGTGTAGAGTGAATTGATATGCTGATTAATTGGATGGACTGGAGAGAGGAAAGTATTACTGATGACTTCTAGCTCTTTGACTTGCGCAGTTGTGGGGATGGTGGTACCATTTACTGAAATAGAAATAACTGAGGGAGAAGTACAAGTGAGGGTTTCTCAGGGTGACGGCTACAGAAGCAACTTAAAAAGCCCGTGTGTATGCAGTAAGTATAAGATGATGGACAGACGTCAAAACAGAGACATTAAGTAAGTCACTGTCTGGAGTGCCAGGGAGCAGGCAGAGCTAGAAACACGAGTGTGGGCCTATGCATGAGGTTCAGGACATTGAACGAGGCTAGTTAGGGAGAGAGCACCAAGGTTCAGCATGGGACGGTGGGAAATGAGCCCAGAGCTCCTCAGCGCTGAGAGGTTAAGCCAAAGGGAAAGTGCCAGCAAAAGAGAATAAGAGGCTGCAAGCACTAAGATAGGAGGAAAACCAAGAGAAAGAACATAAATTATTTTACATGATAAATATTCAATTTTCCTGAATATGTTAAAAGACAATCAAAGACATGAACACTGGATTTGTTAACATGAAGTAACTGATGACCTTCACAAGGTCATTTCACTGAGCTGAAAGGATGGAAGTGAGCAGAGAAAAGATGAGAAGACAATGAAAAATGAGTAAAATGAGATTACATAAGAGCGAGTGTTTTCTGTATGATTTGCTAAGGAAACGACCTAAGAAATGTCACAGTATCTTTTTTTTCTTGATATTGAAGATGCCAGATCGTTGCCAAATGAAATGTTCAATGACCCAAAGCAGTTAGCAAAACTAAAGGAAAAGATTATAGGAAAACCAGCATCTAGTTTAATAAAGTAGCAAAAAGTTTAAGATTAGGAATGAGAAACAGCTGATTTTGAATCTAGGCCTCTTTGCACACCAGATGTATAATCTTAAATAAGTTACATAAACCCTTTTTAACATAATCTCATCATACATAAAAGGAAAAATAAGAAGCTTGGCAATATTAAGGACGACACTAAAGTAATCTCTAGAATTTGGAAAGTGGTAGAATGAATTGTCTTTGAAACATAATGTACATGTTTCATAGAAAAAAATATATATATGTATAGGATGGATTTTGAAATTCACCTGCAAGAGATGGATGAATTTCAAAATCCATCTGGGTGACTCTGGGTGACAGAGTCATAGGGTTTAGCAGTACTTTATATGAGCACATTAAACTATTTTTTAAAAAATGTTGTTTCTTTCAGAAGAAGGGTTTGGTCAGCCATAGAACAGAAATAAAAGGAAAGTCACCGTGGAAGATGTTCATCACACTGATTCAAGTACTACTGAGCACAGAGTGTACATTAACCTCCTCTCAAACACCTTTGTCTCCTAAGGAAAGTCCATCTGTGGAGTAGAAGTACCTGCAAAGCCGTACAGCTTTTTCCGTTGCTAAAATACCTTCCACTCATCACAGTCCTGACAGAGGCTTGTAGCCATCTCAGGTGGGCACATTAAGCTTCAGATGGTTGTTCTGTTTTCAAGCTCACCAAGCTGTCCTCAGACTCTTGTGAACATCTTTCTCACGAAGAGAATGTGATGTAATGGACTGTCAAGTATTTCTCTCCTGAGACCATTTAGTTCTTACGATAAATCAATAAAGTGGTTTCTGATTGTGATTTGGCCTCACAGGGCGCTGGATCACAGAGGAGGTGGCGTCCTGGTCACACTGAGGTCAAGTATTTCCAATGCCCAGAAAATTATTCCCCATAGTAAAATAATAAGCCAGAAAGTTGGTTTATGGTTCAGATCTGTGGGCATTTTAATCAGTAAAGGTTAGTGTCGTAGGACCCAATTATTTCTGAGCACAAAAAGAGACAATTGTGGGGGGGGGGACTTAAAAGAGAAAAGTCAAATTCCAGGGGCCTTTGCTTATAATTCACCTGTTTTACTGTTTTAAAATTTAGTATATCAGTTTATTTAAAAATACTTACAAAATTGTTGAAAGAATTAAGTGAGATAAAAGTAGATAAATTGCCAAATAGATAGTTGTTTAACGTGTTACTCTCTGCCCTGGTGGTTCCTGAGTGTGAGTCTCCATTAAAACAAGAGCAGGCAAAGCTACATTGTTTCCTTTGAAGGATTCTAAATTTAATCTAAGGACCATCGTGATGCTGGAAATTACCCACTGTGAGGACCATAGCACTGAGGCCTTGCTCATTTGGTTCTGAAAATGTGCTATTTGAATTGACCAACTTTCAGATTCACATAGTAGAGACGTACGTGAGGAGGATAAGATCAATCAACTTGCTTTCTTTTATTTTTTTGAGACAGAGTCTCCCTTTGTCACCCTGGGTAGAGTGCCATAGCATCACAGCGCACAGCAACGTCAAACTCTTGCTTACACCATTCTCTTGCCTCAGCTTCCCGAGTAGCTGAGACGACAGGTGCCCGCCACAATGTGCAGCTATTTTCGGTTGCAGTTGTCACTGTTTAGCAGGCCTGGCCTGGATGCGAATCCTCCAGCCTCTGTGTATGTGGCTGGTGCCGTGACCACTGTGCTACAGGCACCAAGCCGACTTATTTTATTTTTTACATTGTGTATTCAGGTCGGTCTATCGAGCACTAATAAGAATACCAATGTTTCTTTAGTTTGAGGCAATACCAGGGCCTATCAAGACACGGGGAGCTAGTGGTTGTTTTCTCCTTTCCTGTGAGGGCTGACTTTAAAACTCCCTCTTCATGGGAATTAGATAGTGATCTGTTATCGGTGCTGTTTGTTAGGAATCAGAATATTCATTTTTCACCGTTCAAGAAAGGTTTAGAGTTTAGAGTTCTAAAAATAACTCTAGTTTGGGAAGACAATAGAAAAAACGAAATGTTATTTTCAAAACACACAAGAAAAGTAATTTGCTTTTACTCTAGAGAAATAGCAACAGAATAAAAGATTCGCTGCCTACGTTAGAAAAGCCTTGCTTAGCTTAATTGTTTACAAACCGAGTTGGGATTTAACGAAAGGAAGAATAATTTCTCAGGCCATTTCTTCATTACCACTAGTTTTTGAAATGAAATTATGTCCTGTGAGTTTCTCTTTAACATTGAAGTATCTGAGGGTAAGTGATTGCCTGATTGCCTGAGCATTGCGTTCAGGGCACTACCGAGTTCTCTAAAGAGTTCTGCTTCCTACAAAATTGCAGTAAAGTAGGAAAGCTCTTAAAACTTCAAGAGGCAAAGGCCTCCTCCATTTCAGCTCTTCCATAATTGCATCTTATTTGGGCCCCAATCCTATATGTGCCGTGTCTAAAAATGGAGCAGTAATATGAAGTGGAAGCAATATCATTATAATGCACATTTCAAAGAGTCTCAGTGCTACTTCTCCCAACTTCATACGCTTTGAAGTGCTCAGAGAATGAAAGGATGACACTTATAAAGAAGCCAAAAAATTCCTTTTCAAGTGTTAGTGTAATGCTGCCCTTTGAGAGAGGACAAGAGAAAAGTGTACAGATCCATTACAGAGTTAACAGTTTCTTACTGCTGCTATTAATTTGTGGGTGACACAAATGCTGGATATGACTGAAGTTTTCTGTGTTATTTTCATAAACAGTTAGACCTTTGCTTCCTTACTTGCAAAAGACACTTTAATTAATTTGAGCTCATGTGAGCATAGTGCCTCCTGTCTCCTCATAGGAGCTGAAAGCAAATGCATTGTTTCACTCCCAGCTTCTTTTCACTGAGCAGTTGTAGAAGAATGAGACGCATTTAATATACCAGCACTAAGAGCCTCTGTTACCCTAGTCTAGCTTTATAGTCTCTCTTAGCCATTCCCATATTCAATCCCACCTGTCATTTTTCCGTTTAATTTCTGGTCTCTAGTATCTACTCAGTAATTAGACCTTCTCACCCTTCTTTGGTAATTTCTGGACATAAAATACACTTCTTATGTTCTGCCCTAGGCCCTCTGCTTTAAAGACCCTCACTTTGACTTTATTCTAGCTGTGACTCTTCCCATGTACCCAGGGGTCTGTGGAGTCACTGGAATGTCCCCACTTAAAACCTGTGCTGTTCTTCAAGGTCATAGTCTTAGAAACCAGGATCTGAATTCTCTACTCAAATGACCCCAATGTCCACTTTCACTGGAGCTTGGGCACATGGCCCGATGTCAGAGCCCAGGAGAAACTATTGATTGGGTAATCACACAGGTATAAGCAGAGCTTAAATCTTAGCTTAAGGGTGTTCACATACATGTTACAAGGCTTCTTGAGTGCAGGAAGAACCAGAAGTGGAAGAAGAACGAGAACAGGTGCAAACTAGGCGTGTCCCTTTGTGCTCTGGTTCTTGCCCCACGAAGTACCTTTACTGATCATCACATTTCATGGAGAATCTGCTCACTTAGGAACCCACAGTTCTCAGAATCTGTCCCACAGTCTGGTCTGTGATTATATACTGTCAGGCAGTTCTTTGACTGGTCAGGGCCTCCCCATCCTGTGTAATAACATGCAAACTGGAATGTTTTCCTGCTCAGTACATTGCTGTGCATAGTTTAATTACTCAATACATTTCTCTTCAAAATACGAACGTGGGAACAGGCTTACATTTAAATTAATCTGCTTCTTCTGTTATTGTTTGGGTTGTTGATGTTATTAATGCACCTTCAGAAAGTAAACATAATGTATTCTGGTGTTTTAGCAGCTTTAGTCTCTATTCTCCTCTAAAGTATTAGATTTCTGCCTTGCATTTTAATTCTTCAGAGTTACGGACCTCATAGCTTTCACTTATACATTTTTGAACAAATCTATTTTTAGAATAATAGAATTATTGAGAATGAAGAAATGCACATGGCCATTTAGTTTAATCTACCTTTTTTGGCAGTAATCCACAGCATCCTTGACAGATGATCAAAGACTAATTGTCCATCCAATTAACCTCAGACTACCAACAGCGTGTACTACAGGACTCTGAACCATTTTAACATGACTGATTTATAATATAAATCCCTGGGGTAAGGGAAAAAACCTCATCATTTTGCATGTCAGAAGTAACAGTAACCTGATCACTAGGGCTATTTTTTTTTTCACAGAGGGATCTTAACAACTCCAAATTTTTCCATACCCAGGGTAAAGATGCTACATTGTCCTTTCATCAAAATATTCACATTTTTGCAAAACTATAAAGTCTTGTCTTAAAGCCAGCTACTTCTACTCTACTTTTATCCTTAGTAGCTATGTATGCCTTTTCTTTAAACATCCTCACTTTTGATTTCAGTTATTAGCAACAACAGAACACTTCTTAACCTTTAATTTATACCATCTGAGATTTTATTTTTTATTCCTGGATGGTATGAAAATAGCACATCTAGAAAGACTCTGCAGACCTGCCTGCTTTTTTCTTATGTATGTTTCTATGTATTAAACTAAGTGGCCTTCATGTGGCTGTGGCTTTTGAGTGTGTACGTATATGTATATGTATTAGTGCCCTGGGGAACATAACTATGGAATAGAATTTGAATATTTGTATATATTAGATAGTGAAATGTTGTGTTCTAAGATGCTCATATTAGCATTAAGAACTTTTTCTCAAAACTTAAAATTAACCTTTATATCATCAAAATGTCTTGAAAGTGATATTATTATAAAATAACATTGCAAAAACAAGAAATGCAAAAATTGTGCTTATTTAAGAGAAGGTAAAAATTGCTATGCTAAACAGTTTGTATGTGAAGTAGAGCAAGCAATACAAGTTTGGTGAAATGTTGACACTGTTGTTTGTGGTTTGTTTTTCATATCCTAAAGATAGATGTTATTATTTACCTCCTAATAAACAAAATACAAAATTTTAAACAACGTTATATTTATAATAGTGGTCACCGTTCAAAATATAAATGTTTTCTGTGGTTATGATTTAACACAATTCTTGGGCTTAGGGTGTTTTGGCCTCATTGACCCAAGGAGCTGAGCCTATAGTCATGTGGCACCATGCACGGCTAGTTTATTTATTCATGTAGTTATTTATTTCTCTATTGGTAGACATGGGATGTCCCTCTTGCTCAGGATGGTCTTGAACTCCTGAGCTCAAGCAACCCACACACTTCAGCCCCTAGAGTGCTAGGATTACTAACTGATTACTTTTAAGAACATGTTCACTTGCTTTTACAAACTTAATAATACTCCACCTCTCATCTTGTTTAAAAATGATGTCGCTAGTGGATATTGTTTTTATTTAATTCTATTTGTAATTGAAAAACACTAAGTTGTGGATAACAATATAGTGTATTGTGTGTGTATGTGTACATATAATAGGTATTATAATAAATGAAGTATATATAGGTGTTATATAAATAAATATAAACACACAGAGGTTACCAAATAATGTATACACATTTTAAGAAAGGAAAAAGCTGCATTAACATTGTCACACTCAATAACTAAAAGATGAATACAAGTCATATTTGAGCACCTCTTATAATTGCAGAGTATTACAATTTTAATACAGTTCTTTCATTTCTTAAAAAGTATATACCTTTTTTTGGACCCTCTGTATATCATGAACACACACACATAGTGTGTATAACAAAATCTATTAAGATTGATCATTTTACTTTGCAACTACTGAATATTATTTGTGAATTTGTTATCTCTGCCTTCATTAGAGTATGTTTGTGTGCTTTAAGAACAACCTCCATTCAAGGTCAGTACGTCCCTACCTTCCCTACCTCTCTGTTCTACACCACCTAGGGATACCTCATCTATTTTTGATACTCATTTAACTGGCCTCTCCCTAATATGCAGGTTTTTTGTTGATGCTCATCTTTTTAGTTCTATAGCATATGTAATCCCAAATGCATAATTCAGTAGCTAATAAAAAGATGAATTCTTTGATACATGATCATTCAATACTTCAGCATTTGTTATGATGATGACAAAACACGTTAATGTGAGGTGCCATGTTGATTGATTTGTGTGTTTTAAACTGGCCTCGCGCTAGGGGTAAATCTCAATGCTCATGATGTATATTTTTTTTATGTGCTGTTGACTTGTACATGGTTTACCCCAGATCTATAATCACAATTGAAACGCTGGTCTCATGAATGTGTTCACATACCAGTGCAAATGTCGACATCTTGGAGAAAGAAGTTTAGAATGCTAACATCTCAATTCAAATTCTCTTGTGGGGTCCCCTTGTTGTCTCTAACCTCTTCTCTATCCTTCCCGAGAATTCAGCCATCGAGTGCCCCAGTGTTGCTTCTACAGCACCTGTGAGCACTGTCGGACTGGGTGCAGTTTAGGTACCACGGTCAATATCCTCACTACTTGTCTTCTTTTTTTGTTTTCTTAACTTATATGCTAGTTCCTGTTTGTTGCACTGATAAGAAATATAATCTGTCTCTGACATAGTATGGGATCTTTATGATCTGCATACAAACATATTTGGGGTTCATTACATAATTTGACAATTAGTATCTTAATAGCATTATATTCTGCAGAAATCCCCAATAAATTGTTATATATGTATTGGTGGTAAATATTTTACCAGTTTACATGAAGATGTTTGGGAGTTTGAGTCCATCAGGAACCTATAATTTTTCCCCTTCTAAAATAATATGACATAGATTCCCACTTTCTATTTCTTTTTCTTTAAATGGGATTATTTTCTCAGTTTCTTTTTTCAGCTTATTTATGTATAGAAAAACCGTATATTTTTCTATGCTAATTTTATATCCTGCAACTTTACTGAATTTCCTTAGTAGATATAACAGTTTTTTGGTTGAGTCTTTGTGGCTTTTTACATATAGGGTTATGTCATCTGCAAATAGAGATGATTTCACTTCTTCTTTTCTGTTTTGGATACCTTTTTTTCTTTTTCTTGTCTTACTGGTCTTGATAGTACTTTCTGTACTATATCGAATAGTAAGAGTGAGCTTACTGGCCTTGTACTAGACCATGGAGGAAAAGTTTTCAGTTTCTCCCACTGATTATGCTATTAGCTGTGGGTTTTTCATAAATGCCTTATATCATGTTGAGGAACTGTCCTTCTATAACAAAATTGTTTAAAGTTTTTCTCAAGAAAGGTTTTTGAACCTTCTGGAATGCTTTTTCTGCACCAGTCAATATGATCATGTGGTTGTCATCATCCAGTCTGCTAATGTGAGGTACCACGTTGATTGATTTGTGTGTTTTAAACTGGCCTTGCACACTAGGGGTAAATCCCAATGCTCATGATATATATTTTTTATGTGCTGTTGAATTAGATGTGCTTATATTTTTATCGAGGATTTTTGTATCAATTTTCATCAGAGATATTGGCCTGTAGTTTTCTTTTATTGCCTTAGTTATCATGGTGATGCTGGCCTTGTTAAATATGTAAGGAATTATTCCTTCCAGCATATTTTTTCTGAAGAGTTTAAGAAATATGCAATTTGACATCAATATTCCCACTTTCTAAAAATCCACTCTCCATTAAACTGGTAGGAATAAATTATGCTTGATACAGATGTCTGTATTTCATTTTATTTATTTTATTCTCTGCTTCATGTGTCTGTGTTTCCTGTCACCAATTTGATTATGAACAATTTAGAAGTTAGTTTTGCTTTCTTTATGTTCTTATTGAGTCTAGAACATGTTGACCAGGGATCTTGACAACATGTGTTCAGGTGGATTAAAATATCACACATGTACACATATACACACAATACTTCCCTAACCACCTACTGGGTTGCACAGCTTGATTTCCTGCAGTTCATTTTCTAACTCAGTTCCAATCATCCTCAAAGTGATTCTTTTCTCTTTATTGGCTCTTCTAGGTCCTATATACATGTTTATTGAAGGATGAACACACATGTTCACTTTTCCTATTAAAGTCTGAATTTTCTC
Source organism: Perodicticus potto (assembly GCA_963574655.1). Lineage (NCBI taxonomy): Eukaryota > Metazoa > Chordata > Mammalia > Primates > Lorisidae > Perodicticus > Perodicticus potto. Next base: position 10,237 of record CAUYRH010126386.1, read on the forward strand.
AACATACATCCAGGTTATTATAATAAAGATTGTTAGAATGAGCTCATCACAATACATTCAGACTGAATTTAAATAACAATGTTCTAATTCTCAAGTCTTACCATTTTTAAACTGATTAAAAGCCAGCTATGACATCTCTAGTGTACCTAAAGACATGCGAGACAAAGACACCTACAGGCTTCTAGATACGATAGATGAAGCTAGATTAGGATGAGGAAGTTGCAGGGGTAAACTATGGAAGATTAGGGAGAGAGTCAATAGGACACACTGACTGATGAAATCCAGGAGCTAAAGTCTCCAGAGAATTGGAACACTATCGGACTGTCAACACTGAGAAATGAGGGAGGGAAGAGCACACGAGACACCTTTGATACTATTAACACAATTGGAAAGTTATAAAGTAGAATATACCTCTTGGATGAGTGATGACGAATTGTTTGAAGTTGGCAGTGACTGTTAGATATCGACACAGAGCAGCGTGTGAAATACGAATCTGGAACTTGGGTGAAGGATCGTGGTCAGAAATACAGAGAGGGGAGTTGTTTGACATAGAAATAATGGTTGAAACCATAAAAGTAAATGAACTCTGCAAGGGAGTGATCATAAAGGGCTTAGGGTTTTATTTTCAGGCTCCTATTTTCCTTTAAAAGAACCCTCTGTGACTTATCCATCCACAGCCAGGCAGCACCCTCTGATTGTAAACATGCCATTTGTTCTCCAGCTTGGTATGGATGCCCTAAGTGGGTCAGAGTAGTTGAATCCATAAATTTATCTATACCTAACATAATTTGTCTCATCTCTGGAGAAAGTAGATATAAAAAAACTTAAAAATACATTAACTATCTTGATACACAATACAGTTTTCAAATGTTTGATGGTCTAATCATTATAAAACTTATAGAAGAAAGCCCGTGGCTGATTTTTCTCAGCTTAATTATATATTGGACTATCCAATAATAAATTCACATTCATACTATATTACCAATAAATAATGAATGTAAAATACGATGTTGGCTCGGCACCCGTAGCACAGTGGTTACGGCACCAGCCACATACACCGAGGGTGGCGGGTTCAAACCTGACGCAGGACAGCTAAAGAACTGCAACAAAAAAATAGCCGGTTATTGTGGTGGGCACCTGTAGTTCCAGCTACTTTGGAGGCTGACACAAGAGTTGGAGGTTATTGTGAGCTGTGATGCCACAGCACTCTACTGAGGGTGATATAGTGAAACTGTGTCAAGAAAAAAAAATGATGTTAATAATTGCATATTAATAATATTTTAAATTGTTAATATTTAAAGTTATTTACCTTCATCTTAATGATTTCCTAAAGTAAAATTTACTATTATAAAATGTTTTCCATGCTCATTATAAAACATTTGAAAATAAAGATAATTTTAAATTATAAAAGCTTAAAATATTTTCCTTCTTTGAGAAAAATAGCAAAATAAACCTTGCACATGTATGTACTTCAGATGTATACTGTTATGTAACCACAAATAACGAACGAAATTTTGCATTTTATAGCTTATATTTTTCTCTTTCCCCAGTGCCATTACATATCTTTCATATAAGTAATTTTTAAGGAATATAGAATGTTCTATTGAATAGATAATCATATTTAATTCAACAAGCCCTTATTTTTTGACTTAGAGGCTGTTTTCAAATATCTTTTATTATAAATTAATCCTGATTAAAACATTTCAAATGGTACATAAAATCAGCACATTGTACCCCATAATTGCATTAATGTACAGAGCTATGATTTAAAAAAAACGTTTCTGATTGTATATGAAGCACATTCTGCCCTATGATTGCACCAATGTACACAATTATGATTTAATAAAATTATTAAAAAAATTAAATTATTTTTCAATGAGAAGAATAATTCTTTCAGATGTGTAATTAAGTAGGATAAAGTTAAAGTTCTATAAAGTGTTTTTCCTTCCTGTTTCCATTTCTGGTTTTTTTTGAGTAGTATATTCTTATTTTTAATTATAATAATATTCATGATGTCTTTTAGATAATCAGTCATTTGGGATAGAAATACTCTCCTCTATGTTCATTGGCTCAAATTCCCAAAGATCTCTTTTAATTCTGAGGTAGGGTTTGTGGGACTATCACAATATCTAGTTTTTTTTTTTTTTTTGTAGAGACAGAGTCTCACTTTATCACCCTCAGTGGAGTGCTGTGATGTCGCACAGCTCACAGCAACCTCCAACTTCTGGGCTTAGGTGATTCTCTTGCCTCAGCCTCCCAAGTAGCTACAGGCACCCGCCACAACACCCGGCTATTTTTCTGTTTTTGCAGTTTGGCAGAGGCCAGGTTTGAACCTGCCACCTTCAGCATTTGGGGCTGGCGCCCTACTTGATGAGACACAGGCGCTTCCCACAATATCTAGCTTTTTAGAGTATACTCTTCTTGTAGAGATGATATGTAGGTAAACTGTATAGTGATCATTGAAAAGATGATTCTTGCACAAAATTGTGGTATATGTACACCATGGAATATTATGCAGCCTTTAAGAAAGATGGAGAGTTTACCTCTTTCATGTTTACAAGGATGGAGCTGGAAAATATTCTTCTTAGCAAAGTATCTCAAGAATGGAAGAAAAAGTATCCATGTACTCAGCCCCAATTATAGCACAAGAATATGGGGAAAGGGTCAAGGGAAGGGAGGAGGGGGGATGATGGGTGGAGGGAGGGTAATTGATGGGACCACACCTATGGTGCATCTTAGAAGGGTACAGGTGAAACTTTTTAAGTGTAGAATATAAATGTCTGAACACAATAACTAAGAAAATGCCATGAAGGCTATGTTAACCAGTTTGATGAAAATATTTCAAATTGTATATAAAACCAGCACATTGTACCCCATGATTGCATTAATGTACACAGCTATGATTTGATTAAAAAAAAGAAAAATAGGAAAAAAATCAATGCATATTATGTTACTAATGGTACTTCAATAAATGCCAAGTGAATGATTTCAAAGGAGGCTAAGGTTCATTATGCCAGTAGAACATGGCCAAGAAGAGCTTTTCAGAAGACCAGAAAGGTCTGCACTTCCCTTCAACTATGGAAAAGTTAATAATAAACAGAGACATAAGTTAAATACTAAGCTATTTCTTTTCTTTTTTTCTTTTTTTTGGGGGGAGGACAGGTGAAGGAAGAGTAATTGGTGGGACCACACCTATGGTGGATCTTACAAGGGTACATGTGAAATTTATTAAATGAAGAATATAAATGTCTTAGCGCAATAACTAAGAAAATGCCGTGAAGGCTATGTTAACTAGTTTGATGAAAATATTTCAAATTGTATATAAAACCAGCACATTGCACCCCACGATTGCATTAACGTACACAGCTATGATTATAAAAAAAAAAAGGAAAGAAAGAAAAAGTAAGCTATTTTAATGTTTAGTAAACTAGACAGTTTGGGAACTAGTAACATTCACACCTATACAGTCTAACTCTGGTCTGGAGGTCATGCCCCTTCAAGAGAAATCATCCTCCTGACAACATCACAAGCAGGATATAAGGCTGATAATGTTCTAATTTAACTTAAATAAATCATTCTTGTGTGTCTGATTTATTCTTTATCTATGGTAATACACCTTCCAATTCAGAACTTTATGAGAACTTCTCAAGTTATCTGAGTTCCTTGACTAACCTTATTATTTAAAGTGTAATGAAAATAATGGATTAAATTGCACATGTTACAAATTTGTTCCTCAATTATAACTCAATAAAGTTGAAAAAATGAGCACTGAGGAAAAAATAAAAACAATTAAACAAATGTAGGTGTTCAACTAATTGTCTCCTAACGTGCGTAGATGTCTGAGGTGAGAAAAATCATGTTTCTGATAAAAAGAAGGAAAAAAATACTACTTTGGGTTATCTTAAATTATTAAATAAATGCTAATTGGAGAGAGTTATATACAGAGAATATGACTAATCTGTGAGGATCTTTAATTCCTCCTTGAACACATGGAAGAGAAGAATTTTCTGGCTGAAAAGCACAATTTGTTTTGTTTTAGATTTGTGATAATATTATTAAGCTTTAATCATTTGAGGCAGAAGGAAATGCCCTAATATCAAATAAAAACAATATCAGCATTGGCTTACAATTATGAAAGTATTTTCTGGACAGAAAGTACAATGAGAAAAGCAACTGCAAACTTGTCCAGTTTGCTCACTAATTTGCACATTTATTCAGGTATATATGTGCTCTAGATCCGTCTATGTGTGATTAGGTCACTTGATGAGGATTGCCCTTGGGGACCAGTATCCTGTTTACAACTACATGTAACCTAAGCCATGACTAGAAAAATAAGTTTCATAAAAGCTATTAGACAATAGATAATAAATATAAGTGAGGACATGGTTGGAAATATTCTGAATTGTTTAATCAAGTGATGTGAAATCCACAGAGCTAATTTGAGTTAATAATCATAGTTTAGCAATGTTTTTGAATTTCTAGATTATAGCAGAACTTTTTAATACTGGAGGGTGTTTATTTTTCTCTCTCAGTACTGAGAAGATAGGTAGATGGTACAAGACTGGAGAGAATTTAAGAAAAGTCCAGGGGATCAGAAGACCAGAAGACTGTCTTTGCTCACCCAAGTTTTCTAAGGTGTATTTGTGGGTAGTTTACTGAACTTGAGATATAATAATACGTGCTAAAATTTTAAAAACAAAAAATTATGTAAAATACCTAAGGGTTAGTTCTTCCTTGTTAGTAGTATATCAGCTATGAGACTTTGGTTCAACCACATTACTTTTCTAAGCTTTAATTCCAGCATGAGTAGAAAGGCACAATGATGTTTAATCAGGTTTGTGAGCTTGAGACATGTTATTTAAAAGGCTCTGGGCACATTGTTATTGCTCAATAAATATTACCTTCCTCCTTTCTGGTTTTATCTCTGATCATGACCAGGCAAACATTTGCAAATGCCCACTCAAGGGCATTCTTTGTGCCTCCCAGAGTTGTTCCTTGCTTTTATTGTCCTCTGTATACCTTTCCAATAGCTTTCTTGGCCTTTTGTTCCATTTTTAGTTGTGATGACCATAATGATAAAATTGATTATAAATAACAGTTAATGAACAGTGACACCTTAGAAACTGCTAAATGCTTCCTATACATAGCACTTAATTCTACCAACAATTTCATATGGTACTATTTGTGAAGAAATAAAGGTTCAGAGATGTTAGCTATTTTATAACAATTCACACAGTTAGTAAGTGGCACAGCTGGGATTCCAATCCACATTTTCAGAACCCAAGCTCTTGCCAGTTCAATGCAGACCATGTTTCTTAAAGACTAAGGAGGCAAAGAAGAGACTGTCACTTTGGGTGAGGCTTATGTATGACCGTACATTTTTTAGTTTAGTCTAAAAGAAGTAACTTTTGTAATCTTTATATTACCAAAAGATTATACTATAAATTTTATTCCTACAGTCAATCAAAACTGTGTTGTATACAGAAAGATGGAATGATAAGGTGGGCTCAGTCTGTCATCTTGGTTTCCTCAGAAGTTATACATTCATAAGAATGAAAGGAGCTTCTTCCACATCTTAGCAATTATGAATTGGGCTGCAATAAACATTCTGGTACAAATATCTTTATTATGATGTGATTTTTGGTCTTCAGGATATATGCCCAATAAAGGAATTAAAGGATGGAATGGCAGATCTATTTTTAGATCTCTAAGTATTCTCCAAATATCTTTCCAAAAGGAATGTATTAGTTTGCATTCCCACCAACAGTGTAGAAGTGTTTTCCCTTTCTCCACATCCACGCCAACATCTCTGGTTTTGGGATTTTGTCATGTGGGCTAATCTTACTGGAGTAGAAGCCCAAATGCCCATCGACCCACGAATGGATTAATAAATTGTGGTACATGTATACCATGGAATACTATGCAGCCTTAAAGAAAGATGGAGACTTTACCTCTTTTGTGTTTACATGGATGGAGCTGGAACATATTCTTCTT